>JAPKLW010000077.1:421891-489520 GCA_026898455.1 Plectranthus barbatus
TATGACTTGCCTTTCATTCAGTTCTGCCAGTCTTGCGGCTTGCTCGGCTTGGGTAGCTTGGGCTGCAAGAAGTTGCGCCCTCAGTTGTTGCACTTCATTCACGAATTGCCTCTGCTCTTCCGGTGTCATGTTCTGCAGTGGGGCTTCCGGATTCTCCGCCATCTCAAAGTTCAGCTTCTTTCCCTTCTTTCTGTTGGTCCTGCAGATTGCTTCGATTTCTGGTATAAAAGGTTCGAGTGCCTTTCCTTTATTCCTTGTGTTCATGCACCTGCACAGTAAACGAGAAAGAAATCAAGCTGTCCCGGCCGTGCTAGACGCTATCTCGGCCGGGATGGAAAAATTCGTCTCGGCCGATATGTGACTCAAATCGACCGAGATGGAGAGATCGTCTCGACCGTGGTGGGACTCACCTCGGCCGAGACAGACGCGACTCTGAAAACTTACACACGCGAAAAACAATTGAACTGACTCCAAAAATAGAGAAAAATAAACTCGAAAATAAAAAGTAAAAAGTCAGAAAATGCAACCCAATCCAGAAGTTCTTCAATCTTTCCAGTAACGACTCGCCGTCTGACTATCCCCGGCAACGGCGCCAATTTGATCGATGCTAAATCTGCATACAAATCATAGCATAGAGCAAATAAATTTATAAGTACCCGAAGGTTGTCGAACCCACATGGATAGTGCAATGAGGGAAAATCATGTACTGGATATAGTTTTCAAAACTTTTGTTTGGGTAAATCAATAGTAGGGTTTTGGTTTTTCAAAGCAAATAAATTAAAGGGGTAAAAACAAATAATAAAAAGCACAGATTCCAGGGAAATCTACCAATCTGATCAACATGCAAGAAACAAATGTTCAAACCCAGAAAAGATATTTTTGGTGGAAAATCTGTTAATGTGGAATTAATTCCTTGGTCGGGCAATTAAATCCTAAATTACTAACTAGTGGTTATCTCCTCTCGGTCTCAAACACACAAAGCTAATCAATTTCATAAAAATCCAGATTAATCCTACAATTGAAATCTTCTTGGTCGGACAGATAATCAAAAGTATTAAATCCTAACTTCCTATTATCAATTTTCACCTCTCGGTCCTTCAATTAATAACTAAAACCTATTCCAATTTTCATCTCTCGATCCTTCAATTGAAAATAGATTTGAAATAAAAACATAGGAATTAAACCATTAAAAGGGTTTGAACAATTGAATCAAAACATGTATCACAGAAGGAGAAACCCTAGAACCTGTTTAGGGTTCTAGCCTAACATATTGAAAGTAAACATTGCGAGGAAAAATAAAGATTGCATTTAAAAATAAAGGTTCAACGAAAACTAAAGAGAAATTCTAAAGCAAACATAAAATAAAGGAGTAAAAACTGTAAAAGGGGTTGAAGGTTCTCTAAGAAAATTAAAGGCTCCTAATTCTGAGCTAATTATGAGTTTATATAGAAGTAGGGTTGAGGTCTTGGATGGTATCTTGGCTCCAAAATTCGTCCGAATCTTGACATAATATCTTCCCCTTCCAAATCTTCAGTGGCGTACGAATTTGTGCTGAAAAATCCCGCGTCTCGGCCGAGATGAATCCTGCCACGGCCGAGATGGATGCTTCTGTCTCGCCCGAGATGGATTTCATTTCGGTCGAGACAGAGACCGTTTCTCTACTTCTGACCCTTCTGCGCAGTCTCACGGTTTTGGCCATAACTTTCGCGTCCGAACTCCGATTGATCCGATTCTAGTTGCGTTGGAAAGCTAACTCAAAGATCTTTCAAATGATATGCTCCATTAGCTCAGATTCCCATGGTGGAAGAAGTAGTGACTGTTTCTCCGAACATCTGCTGCTTTCGGTACGGGTTCTCCATTGGATTTGGCCTAAAACCTGCGAAATCTCACCATGGCAAGCATAATACCCTCTAATATATACTCATGCTCAGTTTATTCAAGAAAATGTAATAAAATGCATAAAAGAAAGGAAAAACAAAGCGATAAGTGAGTAGAAAAACGAGCTTATCAGTGATTCAACATTGTTACCGTGGTGAAGGTTAAAACAATGTTTTATTTATTAATTAAAGCGTGGGTTGGACATGGAATTAATTAATAAAGAGGGCCCACTTTATTATTTGCATTTGGTCCCTGATCTGGCCCACAAATTGCTTGAGCCCATTAGGGTTAGGATTTTTCAAACCCTAGCACCATATAAGCCTTTCTCTCTTCAGATCTAATAATTATTACACAACACAAGTGAGAGAGAGAATGGGCGGCTACACCATTTCAAGGAAGAGTGATCGACTTCTTTGAGGATGGTGGAACTCGGTAGCATATCCTCACCAGATTTCGAGGAGCAAGAGAATAGATCAGAAGATTAGATCTGTTGGAACACGATATCTTTGGTCGATCCCACATCCAGTTCTACTTCATCATCGTTATCTCCAATCTAGATTTGTAGTTCAGACGCTGGAATTCAGGTATTCCATATATCCATCGTCTTCAATTAAATATTAGGAGCATGCATAGGGTTCGCCTGATTTATTCAATCTAATTTGTTTTCGATACCCTAAGAACGATCCAAACGGCTAAAGAAATAAATGACAACTCATGTTGTCTATTATAGACTCAAATCCTACATTTTATTGGCCGACCCTACGCAATGACACAAGGGAATTCGTAAAAAGATGCAACCAATGTCAAATATTCGAGGCTACCTCTCATGCAAGTGCCGAGCCACTGCACGCGACAGTCACCCCATGGCCATTCATGTCTTGGGGGATGATATCGTAGGCAAAATGCCCAAAGGAACCGCCCAAAAGGAGTACATCCTAATAGCCACGTACTACTTCACCAAATGTGTGGAAACGGAGGCACTAAGAAGAACTGGAGAGGTAGAGGTCATTAAATTCCTAGGGACCCACATCTTGTGTCGATTCGGCATCCCGAAGGAAATCAGAACCGACAGTGGAGCCCAATTCACCAGTGGCAAGGTTAAAGTATTTTGTGAGAAGTTCGGGATCAAGCTCGTGTTTCTACACCCAAATACCCGAAGCCAATGGACTGGTAGAATCAACAAACAAGACCTTGATGAACACCCTTAAAAAGAAGCTAGAAGATCACAAGTCCTGATGGATGGAAGAATTACCTGAGGTCCTACCAAACCACACCTCGTACAACCACAAGAGCGACCCTATTCTCGCTAGCTTATAGCGAGGAAGCAATCATTCCCATAGAAACACAAGTGCGAAGTCCTAGGGGCGAGTTTTGACAATTCACCAGTAACCATCATGACCTTCTCGTAGGTCGTGAGCTACTCAACGAGAGCAGGAACGACGCATACCTCCACATGTCTCAGAGGAGGCAACAAGTTGAGAAGTTCTTCAACATAAAAGTCAAGTTGCAGACCTTCAAGGAGGGCAACCTAGTGCTACGTAAGGTGTTCCAGAACACTAAGGATGACGAGGCAAGAAAGCTCGCCCCCCAGTGGGAGGGACCGTACATCGTGACTGAAATCCCAAGACAAGGGGTTTACAGCCTGACCACAATGGAAGGAAGACCTATATGCAATAGCTGGAACATCAAACACCTAAAGCACTACTGCAAATGAATGAGGCCCTAAGGTTCCTCCGTCAAGAACCACCCAGATACACTTCTTCTTCTTTATCCATCTTTTATTTTCTAGTAATTTATTTCACAAAAATATGATACTGACTTGAGTGTTGGAGGGGCGATGCCAAGCGCATCGCCCACACACACGACCCTCCCTTTTGTCCATATGTTCTCAGCATACGATATCCAAAGTAATAAAGCAAATTAACGTTGGCAAATTCAAAAGAAGCATACCCTAAAACTCGTGGCAAGAGCACACGAGTTAAAAGATGCTCAAAAACAAGGAAATCAAAGTTGTTTAAGAGCGAGAAAAGTAAAAAAAATTTCAAAGCATAAATTTATAAAGTTTTCAACAGGGGTAGAGCAATGGAGTCAAGAGGCATCGACTTCAGACGGTTGGGAGCTCCTGGGAGGTGTTGGCTAATTCTAAGCATGATCGTCCCCTTGGGGTTTCTCTAAGGTGACGTCCAGGATCGGGTTGGAGGCAGCCTCGACATTGACCTACGAGGAGAACGCAAGAGCCTCCTGAGGCCCATCCTTGTTCGGCTCTGGAGTTGCCACCTTTTGACCTGCATCCTCCTCCAGCACATCCATGAAGCCGAGGTTAAGGTCCAAGAATTTTAGGGCCAGCCGGGCACGTACATCCGCCATTGCTTGGTCCACCATCATCTAAAAGAAGAATACAAAAGCTTTAGCACACCAAAGGCAGTAACCCGAGAAGAGTGAATGAAACTTATATCATAGGTCTCACTGAAATGCTCGGACATGACAATGGTGGAGTAATCCAATCCCTCCCCTTTCTTCAACCGGGCAACCTCATCATCCAAGTTGCTGAACTCCTACCGGAAGTTGATATCTTGGGCTTGGAGTTCCTCCTTGGTCGATCCAAGCTGCACCGTGAGTGTGCAGATCTTGCCCCTCAAAGAGTCTACCTCCGCGATGACCTTGGAATATTCCTTCTTCAACTCAGAAGTGCCACTTCGGGATCTATCAAGATCTACCTTGCATAGACGCAACTCCTCCTAGAATTTGCCCAACTCTTCTTCAAGATCCTGCACCCTCCTTACTAACTCTCCAACCCTTGGACCTTCAGATCATGCCTTCACCAACTCCTTTGCTTGGTTTTTGACATGGATAGCCACCTCTTGATGGAAATTAAGGAGCCCCATCACACTCTGCGACACACAACAAATGTGAGAGACAATAAACCAACATACTAGAATCAACAAAAAAGGGGATTACTCCCAAACATCGTTACCTCAACAACTTTCAAATCAACGTCAACCACCTGCTGGAAAGCAGGGCCCAAGAAAATGTTGGGGATGGTCACAGACCCAGTCAGCAGATGGTGGACCCGCGAAACGAAGAGATCCATCACTGGCACGACCTTGCGGTGGAGGAGGGGGAGGAGGAAGCAAAAACCGAGACCTATCAACATCTTGTTCCTGGGACTTCTCATGCATCCCCTCCTTTCCCATGCACCTCCTCTCTCGGCACAGGTCGCGCTCATCTTTCACAAAGGCCATGGTCCAATCCTCCCGTCTCTCATCCTCACTCCGCAAGCCGTCCTAACCTTGCGTACACGACTATCGCTCCTCATGATCCATCTGGGATCACTTGTGCGAAGGAGATCCCGCGCGATGGCCATACATCGGATGGATGCTTCCTATCGGATTGAATAACCTCTTCCCTCGCACGCTCCTTCAGTTTTAGAGCCTCCTCCAAAGCTACCCGTGTAGCCTTGCTTCCCTTCATCTTGTTCGGAAGATCTTCGAGCCTACCATCCTGATGCCTGATGTTGGTTGCCGAGACGCTCCTGCCTGCTCTCACCTCTTTCCACGACCTACTAGCCACAACATACGCTTTTCCAACCCTTTTTAACTTCGCCCGTGTGAGCTCGATGCACCTCAAACCTACGCATCAAAAGGAAGAAGCAAATGTGAGAAAAGATGACGAGACAAGCAAACCAGAATATTACCCAGGGAATGAGAACCAACTTAAAACGTCCTCTTTGACTGGAGTGAATTTTGGGTCCATAGGATCCGTCCCCAGGAAAAATCACCGATTCCACCATTTAGAGGAGTTGTCAAGAGCATCTTTAACCAATAGAGATCGGTCCCCCGTCCACTTAGTGGCATAATAGAAACTAGGCCGAAAAGGGTTAAGACGGTACATATAGTGCCATTTGCAAATAGAAGGAAGACCGAGCCCGTGATCTATGAAAATCAAGAATTTGCCGACCATATGGCACCAACTCACAGAGGATAGATTGTAAGGGGAGAGGCCGTACGAGTTCAAGAGTTACAGAAGAACGGATGCAAAGGGAAATCAACCTCTTTTTCGATAATGGGGAGATAGAAGGCAATATACCCTAAAGGGGGCCAAAGCACCTCTTCTCCTCTAGAGGGATACAAAAAATAGGAAGATCCCAGGACGCTTGACCCAGAACCTCAACAAGTTGAGCCTTGGACACCGTTGAAACGACATCCCTCGCCTAATCTTTCTTGACAACCTTCTCCTTCCATTTCCTAGATCTATCAGATTGGACAGGGGGCTCACCCCCCAGAAGAAGAAGACACCTCTACCACCCGGGGACTAGAACCAGACCAACCACCCCTGCTCAACTCGAGCTGAAGGGAACCACGACCCAAAGAAAGAGAACCCACTTCCTCCAAATTAGAGGAATTAGACGGCAAAGACTCAGAAAATGGGGGCGGTACCCCTATTCTGTGAATTGGACGCGGACGACATCGAAGAGTAACTACAAAGAAAACCCTAAAATTCTACAAGAAAACCCAATCCCCAAAGCTGACCGTATACGCACCTTATACAAGAATAAATTAAGAGACGAAATAAAGAGGAGCATCACTAACCTTACAACAGGGGGTAACCGACACGGGGAGAAGTTCGTAACCGCAAGAGCAAATTGCTAGTGAGTGAAAAGAAGTAGCTCGAATAGAGAGTAAAAAATCGGAGGTGATGTGTTAGTCTATAACGGGCAACAGTTCACATTCCAGGTAACCTCCAATAACCGCCCCTCGCTACTTATGTATTTACGATTATACCGGCCACTAGCGACAAAATTGCCCTCAACTCCTACACATGACTTTCAAAGTTGTGTCCCGAATTCGTAACCCAGTATGACACGACCTGCAAAAAACACGATCCACGAACACGGCCATAAGGTCCTAAATACTCCGCGGGATGATAAAATCAGAGCCCCACACATTAGTTCCCCACGGGAGCGCACAAAGTGCTGTATATGAGAGTTTATCTCTCATAAAGAAGGACACCCTACAGGATGTCCCCCCTCCTACCTCATGGTTCCGGACCCACGACTCGAGCCCGCAAGATAACTCCACGGAGCTACTTGCACTCCTGTGTAGGAGTCCACAAGCAGATCCCTACACCCGTCAAGCTCACCCACAGGGAGATTGACCATCCGAATGAGATTAGGACCTCACGAGGTCCGCTCCAGGGCTCCCGATGCCTCCTTATGAGGAGCTCAGAACTTCCGCGCTTTGAGCACTTGCATATGATAGGTCTCCCTAGCGATCAACCCCAAGCCCGAAGGGGCTATTATTGGGCCCAAATTTGGTTGGACTAAATCGGTCCAGGCGCGATGTAACTAACTAAGGTCCAGATACGAAAGCCCATCACTCAGAGGCCCCGACGGTCACACAGCCCACAAAAGGCCACCTACAAGACCATGAACCACAACTGAGGTCCCAGGCCACGAACTATAAGTAAGGTCAAGGTCCCGAAAGGCATGACTCGGAGTTAAGGACCCACAGTTCTCGGCCTACCTGTAAGATCAAGGAGGCGAGTCCCAATCCGTGTAGAGTTCAGAAGACCGTTGAAGATCTAAGCCCAACTGCCCTACGAAAATAGGAACTACCCCTAAGTTCCTCACACCAACTGGGGAGATATCTAAACAGATAAGGATCCAGCCGCGAACAATCCGGAGGACCGTTAAGGAACCCTAGCTGAACGACCTCGAAAAAGGACGCAACCGTCAACCTCCCGTAACGACCTCTGAAAAAGTCAGAACTACCTCCTAAAATTTCTAGGGTTGTAACAGCTCCTCTTGAGTTATAAAAGAGGAGCTGCTAGGTCAATTTCAACACAATTTTTCCCTTATTAGCTCACTCACTTTGCATTCTCGCAATATACACTTCATTTTATGTAATCAAATTTTAGTTTTTCACCGTTCTTCAACTATTTATTCTATTGTTCTTGCGTAAGTTCTGTTGAGGTTCGATTTTGTACGTGTACGGGGCCCCAGGAACCGACAGAGAATATGGTAGAAAATAATACGAGAAAAGCGAAATAAAGACTGTAATGAATGTAATCGTAATGTAAATAATAAGTGAAACAAGATTAAAACGTAATTCCTTTGATAAATGCAATTTTAAGGTGCGTAGAACCAGTAGAACATCGTTACAGCTAAGCCGAAATAAGCATTTTACAAGAGCTGAATATCCAATGAATGTGTGTGCGAAATGGAGTTGACTGCCCCTATTTATAGTTCATAGGGGAGTCATTTATATAAGATAAGCCCTAGCCGCTTGGGTTTCCTAAGGTTTAGGAGCTATTGGAGCTGTCTCCGAGAAGATAGGGGTCTGGTGCAACCGCCCACGCCTTATCACGAACCGCCAAGGCTTATCTTCAAGCTGGTCCGTTCAGGGTCCCGATCGCGCACCTATTGGGTCATACAAGGTGCGCGATGTGCTGTTTTGAGGTGCGCGGCCCTCCTCTGCGACGGGTCTGCCTTAGCTGCCTTCTGGGTATTCAAGCGTACCTACTGGGAACACCTTATAAGCTTTAACTGCAAGAAGGAGCTGCGCAGGTGCTCTCAGCTCCGCGCCTTGCTCTCAGACTGGGAACAAGGTATGCATATGGTCAAATCGGATTGGGGCAGGTTTGTTTAGGCCACGGCCCCAACAAGTTCCAAGGGTCCTAATATTATTACAAATCGAACCTCAACAGATATAATAAATTATAATTATATTTTTAAACCTCATACATTCATAATTGAATAATTTATTGATATAAGGATGCGATATATATAATATGAAATTATATATAATAAGTAAAGGTCTTTGATTTTATCAAATTATAAATAATAAATAATCATATTATATATTTATAAAATAAAACTAATAAATAAATACTAAATAATAAAGAACAAAAAGAAAATGTTCATGGACATTGGACACTAGTATAATTTTTTTTTTTGGTGTGTGTGTGTGAAAGGAAGTAACTATAAATTGTAAACGTTCGCAACGGTGCGCCGGTGGCAGTCTAAAATGAGCGCCGCCGCCGCTGCCTTCAAATCTCTCAAGTCCTCCACCCTCGTCTCGTGGAAACCTGTAGTCTCTATCGCTCCATCTCTCACACTACGCACAAAACTTGACTAACTATAATCCTATTTGCAGACGGGCAAGGTGCAGCAAACTGTAACGAATTGCATTGAGAGAACTGGTCGGGGACTCCACTCTGGTGACATATCAACCGTTAGGATACTTCCGGAGGCTGCACGCGCCGGACGTCACTTCATTTTCCGGTCGACCGTCATTCGCGCGTCGATTGATAATGCTGTGAAAGAGACGCCTCTCTGCACCACGCTCTCTAGAGATGGCTACAGCGTTCGAACCGTCGAGCACTTGCTATCTGCTCTCGAGGCCTGTGGTGTCGATAACTGTCGTATTGAGATTGACGGATCCGGCAATTGCGATCGCTCTGTTGAGGTAATTTCCTGGTTATGACTAGCAATGATTTTGAATTTTGATAGTGTAATCAAATTTATTTCCGTGCACCGTTACTTCACCATCGAAGTCCTGGCGGCGAATTTTGGTGGTTTAATCAAGGGGAAATGGCACACCACCTCTGAAACTCTCACCGTTTTAGTAGTTTAACGAGGAGCAATTAAAAGCTATTCAGCCCCCAACTCTCAATTCGTGTTTGCACCTTGGACGATAGGGAGGAAAAGATTTGAAGGCTGACAATGAATGACGATATTCTCATTCTTTTACACTCCACAATATGAAAATAAATTATTTGGCTTTTGTCGAGCTAAAACAGGGGGGATATACAAGCTTACATAAAATGTTTGATGACAATGTGCCTTTTTAGATGTCAATTAAGGAGCTAAAGTCTTTGGAAGCTACATTGGGTGTAGATGCTCATATAGTGCTATTGTAGATGCGAAATGATGGCATCAATTTCCTTTTCATGACTGAAAGTTTTAGTTTATTCAAATTTAAACATTTTTACTCATGTTGAT
Organism: Plectranthus barbatus; assembly: GCA_026898455.1. Taxonomy (NCBI): domain Eukaryota; kingdom Viridiplantae; phylum Streptophyta; class Magnoliopsida; order Lamiales; family Lamiaceae; genus Plectranthus; species Plectranthus barbatus. The sequence goes on from JAPKLW010000077.1 coordinate 431,772, forward strand.
TTCCCTGTTTCTATTATATGGATTCTTAGTGACTTAGTTCAGATCAAGGCTAGTGAGTTGAAAACTCAAGTTCATATATTCTAGGACCTGAACTGTCAGTTTGAAATCTTATCAATCTAACCTGGCTAGTAACTTGATTATAGCTGCTCAATTGAAAGCTTATGGGCTTTGTTTCATTCTTCACATGCTTTAGATTATTGAAACCCTTAAATATTGAGCACTGAAAAGCCATAGAAGCATGGTGAGCCGGTGCATTTGTCTTAATAATGCTTGTGTTTGTATTTGTGGAAGGAATGTGCAAAAGGGAAATTTATAGAGAGGTTGCTTGTTGCAGTTCAGGCTTGACAAACTGGGACCCAAATATAGATGTGATTGAAATGTTTGGTTATTGTTTGGAGGATTTTTTTTTTTTAATTTTCTATTCTTTAATAAAGATAATCCAATGGAGTTTTGTATATTGAGTTACTTTACTTATTCCTCCTTTATAGGCATACAAGTGCCCTAGTGCACCAATTTGCTTCAGAATGGGCTATAGGGTGTCAACACAATCTTGATTATACAAGAATTTATTCAAGATTGTAAACCTTGAACTTCTCATAATTAAAACGAGAAAAGCATGTTCTTGAAAACTGTCTTCCTTCAGCTGGTGTTCACTTGTCAACATGATCAGTTTAGTCAAATGCATTTTAAGCAACCAGACTATATTCATGTTACAAATGTGGGGTTCACCATAAACAACTTTGTATTAATACTCGTTAGCATATGTTCTCATTATATGGTTGGTCAGAGTTTATCACCAGAAAAACGATGATTATAAGTACAAGAGAAAAGATTCTATAGCTGATGATTGTTTGGATCTCATATATATGATGCTCCAGGTTCCTATCTTTGATGGATCAGCAAGAGAGTGGGTTGAGTCAATCAATCAATCTGGATTAAAGGCAGCTGTAGATTCTGGTGGTAATAGTTGTGAAAGATTAGCACCATATCTCAGCGAACCTGTTCATGTGCTGAAAAATGATTCTTTTGTAGCAGCATTTCCTCATTCGAAAGTCTGTATCACATATGGGATTGACTACCCACAGGTACTTTTGATTATCTTACAAGCTTAAATTATGTTGTAATAAGTGATGATAACCATGTGCTCTTGATTGTGCACCATTCATCTTTCGTGGCCAAAATAGATTGCTAAAGATGTCTAGAACTGCATACTGCTTTTTGTGATTTAACTTTTGAAATCTTGCTTCTAAGTTTTGGGAACTTGTCAATGAAAATGTTAGTGTGTGGTGACATCGTTACCTCATTCTTTCCTCTTCAAGTCATACTCGTTTGTACTGCCTTACAGAAATTCTTGTTGCAGGCACCTGCAATTGGTTGTCAATGGTTCTCATCCACATTTTCAGATGAATCTTTCTATTCCCATTCTATAGCTCCCTCAAGAACCTTTTGCATTTATGAAGAGGTACATTATTCCCTTCTGTTAGGCTGTTTCCCATGCTTCTCTCTCATGAATTCAGCTACTGATAATCAACATGACTCCCATGGTTAAAACTAGAGTCTGCGATGTCACTTTCTCAGCTTCATGCCTCTTGAAAATGTCTGTGAGAAGTTAAATTGTTATCTTTTCTTATAGAACCAGTTAACTCCGTATTATCTCTCTTCTTTCTACATGGTTCCAGATTTAAGCAGTTTGGCATGTTTACTCAGTAGATAACTTTTTCTCGTGTCCAAATTACATTAATTTTCAAATATTCGAACGTGGTTTTGAGCAAAGAAACGACAAACGTGCTATCTGGGGTGTGAATTCATAAATGTAATAAGGAATCCCATGCAGGTGGAACGCATGCGCAGCTTAGGACTAATAAAAGGGGGTTCGGCAGAAACAGCCATTGTATGTAGGTGAGACCTATCTACTTTTCTGTAACTGAATAATGTAGCCGTTAAAAGTTTATCATCCATCCTAAGCCAGAATGTCGTAGGTGGCCTTTGAAAGTTGAACCTCACCCTATGATTTTTTCTATTTGTTTGGTATACTTTTGCAGCATGAATAAGGGATGGTTGAATCCACCTCTGCGTTTCGATGATGAACCTTGCAGGCATAAGGTGCTGGATCTGATTGGTGATGTTTCCCTTTTGGCTCAAGAGGGCAATCAAGGTCTTCTGGTGGCTCACATTATTGCTTATAAGGTGGGGGTACTTACAGACTCTCTCTCTCTCTCTCTCTCTCTCACAAATCTTGAAAATACCATGACGAAGTAATAATCATCAATGACTAGAATGTGTATAATGTCTCAATGAGTTCATTTATACTCCAGAGTTCTGGCATTGCATAAACTCAACAGCATGTTATTTCTGGTATTAATAAAATGAAGAGATAAGTGGGTGAGTTATTTTGCCTGTGTTGTGAGCATGAATCAGACCAGTAACCTAACTATCATGAACTTGATAGGGTGGACACTCAATGCATACGGAATTTGTTCGTCGCCTACTCAAGTGAACAATGCTGTTTCTGACTAGCTCACAGTTCAGGGGGTCAGAAGCTCCATGCACCGTAGGCAACTTGGGATCCCCAAATATTCCAAGTTCCACTTCTCTATTGATAAGCCACCTCAAGCTCCGGCTGACATTGCTTTAAGCACTGCAATGACCTGCCGCTGCGCTGGACTTGATATTTCCATCTTCACCACTTTATAACATCGAATTCATCTTGTATAAGATCTACAGAGCGAAGGCGCTTGTTTTTCAAATAAATTTCAGTCCAACTAAATTATCAATGGAAGATCATGCCAAATTTCAGTCCAATTAAATGATCGATGGAAGATCATGTTGAGATGATCATAAACTAGAAATGAAAATGAAAATGTGTATACTTTGATTTATCTAGTGCTAGGCAAAAGATTCAAGAAGCACTAGGACAGATTGCGGCTGGCGTTTACATAATAATTCCAATCACAATTGAAGATTTTACAAGGTGGGGAGGATTACTACAAAATCAGCTACAGAATAATTTACAGACTTATTCCCACATATATATATATATATATATAGAGAGAGAGAGAGAGGAGCATATCCATATCCATATTTATATTCATATTCATATTCATAAGTCATTGGCTGAAACACTAGCTAGACTTGATCGTTCCCTTTGAGGATGTTGTACTTGCAGAGGGGGCAGGTAGCGTTCATCTTAAGCCATTTCACAATACACGTGGAATGAAAATGATGGCTGCAAGGCAGAGCGTTCATTTCATTTCCATCCTCGTATGCACACAAGCATATACAGCATTCCTGCAACAACAAACAAAATAAATGGAATCACACACCATGCATGCTTCCCTCTAAATATTACTCACTATATGCGTGAAGCATGAATTTCTCAATCATAACTCTTGAGAAAGATTTTTATTTATATTGCATTCTTAAGCTTTATTCATTCTAGGAGAACTGTATGCTTTATTTTATAGTTGTAAATTTTATGTCTAGTTGTTTTATATTTTATTTATGAGAAATAATGCTTTTTTAATTGAGAATGAATTATGGGAGTGAAATGGAAAAAGAAGAATGCTTGCAGGAAATGAAAGGCAAAAGACATCATGTAGAAGCCTAGTAAATTGGGAAACCTAGAATAGCGAAAAGATGTGGCAGGCCGATTTTGGACAACATTCAGGAGTTATGGCTTAGGAGTAGCTTCCGTTTTAATCATGCCAGATTATAAACGAATGAAAATTGGAGATAAAAAAGATGTTTTTCATCATGCCAACTAATAGGGGTGAATAGGCACTGGAATGGCCTACAAGTAAAACTTTAATGAAAAGATGAATATACCTTAATGAATCGAAAGGAAAAAAAGACTATGGCAACACCAAATTCAAGATGAGCTATGCAGAATCCAGATTCAGATAACAAAATATAAGGCACTTACTGCATCTTCGGGGGAAAGAATTCGCTCGTTAGCTATATACCCACTGCTTGTCTCAATAGGAACCAGTCTGCCAGCTGCGTTGCCTACTCTATCCTCGTCTTTGCAGGCTTGATATCTGAACTTGGGAAGGATGCTCAAATCTGCCTCGGATGCACCTTCCTGCATAATATCAAAGCAAAGTGTATAAGACAGTAATAATACCAATGGATAAATTTCTGCATTCGTGATCTACGATACCTGGCCAGCAATAGCATAAAGAATGGCAATGATGCAAGGCAAGCAGCAGCAGAGAGCAATTCCGATAAGACATGCTAACACGACACAAAATATGGCAAATATAATGTCAAAAGCCAAGAACACCACCGCTAACCTGCAGCACTTACAATATCAGAGATATATTAGCCTTCTTTGGGTAATAAAAAACAGATACAGGGAGATGGAGAAATTTATGTACTAGCTGAATAGTTTTTCAAGCAAGTAACTAAAAATGAGGTATCTGGACCTGCAAATAAAAAGAATAAGTATATTCTAAATCAATGACATTCCGACAAGTGTTTGTGGCATCATTTTGCAAGATACGAAGCAAGTAACCAACTCAGAGTTATGTTTGTTCAGTCATTGCTATTATTCCTACAGTACAGTTTGGAAGTCCTAATTGTAATTCTGTGAGGTCAAAATAAGTTTTTGTGCCTTCTATTAATCAATGAAATATACAAATCCTACTAACATAAACGAACCGTATTCATCTATTCCTGCAGCAATAGGGTTAGTGAGTCCATCTTTCAGTAAGTAGTGATGAGCATTCAAAAGTCAAGGTAAAGGATAACAATTTGCTAACTCAGAATAAGGGATTAGAGCCTCTTCATTTGAAGTCATTTCAAGTTAGCATCAGGACAATGGTATGGTTCACAAATATACCTCCCCGTGCTCTTATGCATTTGAACCACCTAGATCTCAGCTTGCTTTTTGTGCTCTTTTGTTTTAGTTCATGGGCTTGTAACTATGAGCACTTGAACCACCTAGATCTCAGCTTGCTTTTTGTGCTCTTTTGCTTTGGTTCATGGGCTTGTAACTATAATAACTAGAATAACACTCGCGTGATGCGCGAGAATTAAATTTATTATAATCAATTAATTGTATTTTTTACAATTATTTATTGATTTTAATTTATATAAGAATTATGTTAAATAAATTAAGTTTATAAATTTAATATATACTGATATTTATGTTGACTCATTATGAAGTAATATTACACGTTATAATACAAATATGGACTCTTTCACTTCATTATTAATTAACATAATGTTTATTTAATGAACCATTAATGTAACTAAAACTTACAATATTATGTTACGGTTTTGTTTTAATATATATAAAGATAAAGATGCTGTCCAATTATTTTTCTTTCAAAGCCAAAAACAACACATGTTTCATATGATAAAATTATATGACATACACATTTCATACCTAGATAACTGACATAAGTTCTTGTATCTTATATAACTCACTTTTGAACTATTTGACATGTTTCACGACAGCCTTCATGAAACTAGAGTGTTGACGACCATGGGTAATAAAACTAAATATTTGACACACAATGCATCGTCAACAAAGATTTCAATATGAAATTAAGAACCATTCCTGCACAGGAAAGTGGTGAGTCTTGGAAAAAATGTTTCAAATCCAGATATTGACAAGCTATAATATGATTCTTGTGGTCGTTTTATCATTTGGAGATACAAAAGATCCTCTAGGAACATAAAACAGAAATGGCTGACTATATAAATTAATAATTAGAGCAGAACAAGCTGAAGCAATAAACGCAACAGTTTTCTGACTTACCAATACAATCGTGGAGCATATTGAAGAAGAACTTCACCACCAGAAATAACCCAGTAAAAGCCGACTATCCACCATAGAAATGATACCATTGTATTGATAGATTCACATCGTTTCACACTACTGTGGAGCCATGAAAATAATCCAGAAACATAAATAAATGAGATGCTCACTGCAGTTTTATCGAAATTTAATATTATAATTGGATATAACAAACACAAGAGGCCCAACTCAGCAACTTAACAGAAAGTAAGATAACAATCTTTGTAAAGTCAAACACGTAAAAATCACATTTGAGTCATAATGAATTAACCGAACATGGTATTCCAGATTTTCTCTTCTTTTGGAATTCACAGAAAGTCATTTCATCGGTTTAAATTTTTTGGCACAATATATGAAGGTACAAAATCCAACAAAATTAAAGCTTCCACGAGGTTAACAGACTAAAAAAACTGTTCTCACACAATTCTCAGCTTTAGTGCATGAAAGCATAACACCTAAAGTTTGAGGATGCAAGAACAGGCCCAACTTCAGTAAGTTTTCTTAGGCTTGTTAATAAAAATGGATACATTAATATCTACCAATTTGGAAATTCCTCGATCGATGATCATCCTAAAAAACTATTATTCCGCAGAGAACATATGAGTAAATAAGCCAACTACAATGACTAGACCACTCCATTCCGAGTCTACCCTACAAGTGTTTCTTTTAAACCATGCATGAACTTTACTGAAATAAGTCAATAACTGGAGTAGATTCTTAGAAGCATGCCGTCAACAAGTTCCTTTCAAATCATCTTTCAAACTGCAACAAATTATCCAGACACCGTGAAGAACAGAACAACATTTTACGAAGCAAGCAAAACAAGTGCCAAATGCTATTTGTTCATCACAGCCTTCTATATATCTCTATTATCACGAATAAATGACAAAATAAATGAGCAACACAATCTCACGTATTACACATCCCCAAGATTCCTCATAACATCTCAATGTTCTCGCTCATGTAACGAAGTAAGCAAGAAACTCAGATGGAGATTTCAAAATACCAAAGAACCAAACAATCTCGCAATCAATAGGCAGAGTTGAAAAGCTGCATCAGTTCTTAAAACGGAAAACTAACAGACTTGCACACATCGCAGAAGAAGCTCATTTCATAGTGAGCAACGATCAAATGAATTTCTACTAACCTTGAACCGTAACTGATGCCTAAGAACCCAGTCCTCCCTTCATCTTCCGCCTCATTCTCACTCAGATTCTCATCCTCACTACTCTGTTCCCTTCCCCTATTCCTTTCACGCCGCGAATTGCGCCTGCTGTACTCCACCCAAACAAGGACCACGTGCACCAGGCACTGCAGAGCATACCCGCAGACCCAAACCCTAATAGGCACATTGGGATTCTCGAAGGCTGTGCAAATAAGAAAAACCACTGATACAACCACGAACGCCAAATTCCACATAATGTCAAGGGCGACGACCGGTTTCGAGTAACCCCAGTCGGCGCGGCGCTCCTCCAGCTCGCGGGCGGCGGTCTCCCTTACCAGCATGGAAGCTCCTCTGCGCTGGGTCGTGGACGCGGCCCGCGAGAGTATTAGAGAGAACGCGGAGGGGCGGGCATCCGTGTTCGAGGGCTGCCTTGGGCGGAGGAGCGGGGCGGCGGTGGAAGACATGGTAGGGGAAAATAAGGATGAAAAAACGATTTGATTAATCAGTAGAAAATAGTTTAGGGAGTAGCCATTGATGACGATAGAATGGGAGTAGGTTTTCTGTGTTTTGACTTTTTCTGTCTCGACGAAATTGTGCGTATTTATTACTCCTATTTATCCATTCTGAAATATTTATGATATCACAAATTGCATAAAAAAAAAGGGTTTTTTTTTTTTTTGAGGGAAATAAAAAAAAAAAAGGGTTAATTGCATATAATAACACAACTTTTTACAAATTGGCAAATATAACAAACTTTTTGAATTTTGGCAATTATAACATACTTTTTTAAAAAATTGCAATTACAACACACTTTTTGGATTTTAGCTATTATAACATAATATTTAAGAATTTTACAATTATAATGCAATATTAGAAAATCTTGCATTTAAACATAATTTTATTAGTCGACTAAAATTAAAGAATAAAATAAAATAATTTATATTTAATGATACTATTGTATATATACTTCAAGTTCAGAATTTTATTCAATATAAAATTTATTATTGTGATTGTTTGTTATTTATTACTTGCAATTTAAATTTTACATTATTTTTGCAATCATTAACATGCTTTTAAGTTTTTAGCAATTAAAAACAAATTCAAACTTTCTTCGATTATAACATACATTTTGCTGTCCCAAAAAATTATCAATTAAATTTTTCTTTAAGATAATTAAAAATAAATTATGTATCTTGATCAAAGAATTTTTAACGAAACATTAATTTTCCACATTTTGATCAATTAATTTTTTTCGAAACAATAATTCACACTTTTATTGAAACATTAATTTTTATCGATAAAAATGAATTCTGTATGGTTATCAATGAAAAAAGTCATTCGCATTTTTCTTTAATCAATTTATAATTTATAATTATTTAATTTATATTGTGTTATTTTTCAGGTTTTAAAAGATTAAACAATACAAATATAATAATAAAAATCAATAATCTAAAAAAATTACCATTTAAAATTTATTCAAGTTAAAAAACAAATAACAAACAATCACAAGACCTAATGTTCAATTTATATTTTGGGATGAAATATATTCTTGTTGTATTTGCAAATATTTTAAGTTTTGTGTTATAATTGCAAAATTTGAAAAATTTTATGTTATAATTGCAAAAATTTAAAAAGTATGTTATAATTGCAAAAGTGATGAAAAGTTATGTTAAAATTTGCAATTAACCCTAAAAAAAATTAGGCAAAGTTTCAATGAGACTGTCTCATATTTTTATTATGAGACAAATTTAATGAAATGATTTATTTTTTTATTGCAAATGATGTTTCACTATTTTTATTGTAATATTAGTTTAATGAAATAATGTATTTTTTTATTGCAAATGATGTATTTTTTTATTGCAAATAATGTAATTCTTAAAAATAAAATGATGTATTTAACTTATTGAAATGATGTATCAAGATCCGTCTCACAATAAAAAAAATAGTGAGACCCTCTCACGAGACCAACTCAAAAAAATTAATAATAAGTAAATTTCAGTATATTTTCCGATTTCCCTATTAAAAAAACATGATAGTAGCTCCAAAATAAAATGATTTTTGTTTTTCTTTAAATTTTCAAATGACTCACCAATTATTGTATTGCATGTGCATATACATGCAGTTTTTTAAATATATAAGTTCCAATTTATTTGACAGATAATTGGTCCAACTCTTCTTATCCTCTTTCCATGCACATGCATGCATTCCATCACACAATTATCCCACGACGGATCCCATAAATACTCTCCCAATTTATAAAATATACTTCATCCATCTCATTTTCCTTCTTCTTCGTATGTTATATTATCAATTTTATTATCTAAAATAAAAATTCAAAATTAAATTAGGAACACTACAAATTTTCTCCCTAATTACAATCCCAAATAATTAGTTTGCCTAATACTACCCCCACCCCAAAAACCCTACACTAATCATTCACTACCACAACTCATTTCTCATTTTCCTTTTTGTTCTCATTCTCTTCATCCATCGAATCTTTCATCTTTTTCTCTTATATTCCACTCTTGTCCTGATACTCTAGTTCTCTCGCCCTCCGCAACACGCATTTATGTTCTCATTTGCTGCTTTCATCCCCCGATATGAAATCACCAACCCTTTCTTGACACCGTGTCTCGTTGCCCCTATTGGCGCCGTCCTCGGTCGCTGTTGCAGGTGATGACCCTAGTCCCCATCTGTAAAGTTGTTTGGTCTAATGACAAAGGCTTAAGTCTTGGCTCCCTAGTCCCCACTTGTAAAGTTGTCTTTGATTCGCCCCTAAGCACATATTCTTTCTCATACGGGGTTGTTGCTGTCGAGACAGAAGATGTGTGGTCGGTCAATATCATAATCTACGACACGATGGATGAAACTCCTTTTTTGAGAACATGATGTAATTCTCTAAGAGGGAGGTTATTTGGGAATTTTGGAAAATGCAATTCCCTAAGATTCGGTGAACTAGGATCCCTAATTTGATTATTAGAGCATGTTATTGCTATTTTGTGAGTAATGTTATGGTTATTCTTTAACTTATGATATTGTGATTGTGACTGTTGCTATGGTTCTTGAATAAAATGTTCAGTAATTGTGATTGTGGTGATAGTTATGTTGTGATGTTTATGTGATGGTGATGGGGGTTGTGGCTATGGCTATGTGAGGTTCGATTATGGGGGGTTGTGGCTACGGTTATTGATATCTATAGCTTTTGATGTTCAATGATTGTGACTGTGGCTGTGGTTATTTTGTCATATTCTACGTGTTGATGTTTCTGTTACATTGTGGAATTTTGGTGCTATTGTTCTGAGATGATTATAAAAGGTTCACACTTGTATTTTTTATGAAATCTAAACACATTGGTGAATGTTAGGAATTATGTTGTAATTCTCCCTTTTGGTTATATTTTGATGTGTCAAACCAACCAGATTGTCAGTTAAAATGTATAGAGTTGACAAGTCTCTAGATATGAGCTTAGCTAAAAAACTTGTAATGTCCTGAATAGGTGAGTTGTAATAAGAGCTAGACATCTCAAAAGTTTGGGCCTCGTAGTCAGTTGCGTCTACATATGTTGAAGTGGCTGAAAAATTGGCAAGTTGCCAGTAGTGAAGATCAACAACCATTTTCCTGAGTTCAGAGAAGAAGAAAATTGGTGAAGACCAAATAAGAGATAAGAAGAATGTGTCAACTATAAAATATTAAAGAGCTGACTTAAAGATGGTGGTTTCTACAAGTCTGTATCATTTATAGACAAAGACCAAGTTGCTTAGGAATCTACCAGTTTGAATTCCTAAGTCTGGGAAAGAGTCATTCTGACACAAGATAGAAAAGTCTGCCTACTATAGAGTTTCGTACATTCTGCAACATAGAAAGCATACTGCGTTAGAATCTGTAATTAGTCGAATTTATCTAAAACGATTAGATCTCTATTTTCTCAAGGCTCGCGCCTATAAATAGAGACCAAGATACTCAAGAAGAAGGTTATGGTCACAAAATGGTCATGAATACGAACATGAACACGAACACGTGATAGAACACGAAGACAAAGAACACTCACGAAAACTATCACTCTTCGTAATCTTCATTAACGAGTTCTCTAAGCTCTCGAGCTTAAGGCTTTCAAAGGTCTCGTAAATTCCATGTTTTATACACAAGGATCTAAGCATCATACTAGAGCTATTTTTGGAGTTCTTACTTTCTAAGTAAGAATTCGTGTTGAGTTTCTCAAGGAGTGAGAAACTCAGCAGTACAATACCCAACCATCCAACCCCGACATTCTTGGAAGAACACACATATCTAAACCTTTCTAGCTGGTTGTTGCACGATGTGTTCGCACATCAAGTTGAAGAAGGCGAGTTCATGGTGGACTAGACGAGACTGTATACAACCGGTGGATGAAAGAGCTGCCCGCGACTGTGATATATCATGCTACATCACCCTGTAACAAGTTCCAGTGATTTTCAACTTGTGCGGTTGAAGAGTGAAAGCAAGACATTTCGCTCTGAACCATTATAAAAATCTCTTGTTCTTTACTTGATTTTGCCTGCTCTGTTTTAATTTATGTTCTTGATTTGAAACCTAACAACTCTCTAAGTTTTTGGTGTATATCCTACGAAATCAACTAAGTAATGATTCGACTGCCCAACCAGTTTTCAGAAACCAGAACTGACTAGTCACACTCAGTTATGAGAACATAGGAGTAAAACTTTAGCTCACTTTTACTCATATTTGGGACCAATAGTGATGCACTATATGTGTGAAATGTGTTTAACCGATTTGAAGTGGTTTCTCTAATTTTTTTGTTCATGTTTCAAAACAACAAAGAGTCATGGTAATGTTTTACAAATTTGTTCATTTGGGTTTATGATTAGCAAAAATCAAGCCACTTATAAGCTTTACAAAAAAAATGAGTGATCCACATTCTTTATAAAATCAAGCCCGTATGTTTTACATAAATTTTATTCTGCCTAAAACAACCATGTTCTTTCTAACTTTCTATCTACAGCCACATTTGCATCCCCAAATTTGACATTAACTTCTTAATACCATTTGTATGTCCTGCTCCAATTAAGTACTCTGTGTTGTGCTTAACTAACTGCATGAGAAATTCCATATTCTTGGTAAATCATTATGCCATATGGGAGCATCCTTCTTCATAGGAGCTTGTAATTGTTGCATCACTTCACCTTCAATATTTCTTGTAAACAAGACTGTAAAAAGAGAAAACCTTGTTTAATGTCATAGCTTCAAGTGTGTTAAAGCTTGTTAAAATTGTATTAACAAGCTCATTTACATATTTGCATGCATGATGTTGCTCTAGGCTATGTATATCCCTTAAAAACCTAGGTCATTTACATTCACATTTGGAGTGTTTGTTGGTTGTTGCACCAATGAAATATTGAATCCATCTAAATTTACAATTGCTCTAAAGTCTGGATTAAAGTCATTGATATGGGGTTTTGCATTGTCTTGTTGTATGTAAATGGTTTTGTTAGGAAATTCGATAGAAATGTCCTTCCTTTGATGTTATGTTTTGGTGGGTCAAAGTATGTAAAAGTCATTTTAGACAATTTCAACTTAGATGAAAAATGTAAAATCCTGTATAAGTTCTTTTATCGAGTTGTAAGCTGATACTAAACTGGAGACTAGACAGACCAATAAGTCTAGTACGTGCGAAAGACTCAACAGGTTAAGGTAAATAGTAAAAAGCCAGGAAAAACACGAGTCTAGCGAAAGTATGGATTTCACCAAGTACGAATCCAGGAAGTATGGAATAATCAATCAAACCATACTTAACTGCAAAAGGGACCAAACAGACTTCAAAGGGTGACGTCATCAGTATGGAGTTGGAAGTATGACAGCACCGACACAGACTTCCTAGTCTAGGTTCCAGCATATGAAGACAAGAAGAAATACATGAGGAATGTACTGAAGAAGTACAACCTTTAAGTACTGGAGAAGCATTAAAGTCTGTAAAGCACGAAACTTCAAGTTTCGCTACCTAGGACAACCAATCTGAGATTCCTCATACTGGAAAATACTGTTGTTCTGATAAAAAGTTGAACCATCGCTATCAAAGTCAAAAAAAAGGTGGAGCAGACGTAGACCGTCTAAAAAAGCATCACCTACCCGCCGAACGTTGCAGTCAATAGAGACATTCGATTGGACATCTTCCAATTTGTCTCTAACGGACATTTCTTTCAAACCTTCAAATCTCAAGGCTATAAATATCAGAGAAATCAATAGAAAAAAGGTTACGCTGTCACGATTCACAACCTACATATACGAGTTCTTAACGCAATCTGCGAACTCATAATGAGAGATTCAAGTTTCATAGAGTGAGCTTACTTTCGAGGCTATTAAGCTTTCCGTGTGTCACATGAGTGAACATGAGACTCAGAATCACAACATTCTTGAGTTACTTCTTGGCAGTCTTTCTCTCCAAGAAAGTTTACAACAGTCAAGTACGTCTTGTACTCATACGGTCAATCTATCGCAGAAGAAATAGTTCACGGGGGAACTATAAACACCCCATTCTTGTTGCGAGGAGGCTGGGTGGTGCACCCACACTCTGCGTAGCTATGAAGCGAAGAACCTAGCAAGGACCAAGCGAATGCACTTGTGGATCGGTGGACGAGGCATTCACCGACAAGCAATAGATCGTAGGAGCACCTGTGACAGTTCTAAGCTTAGTGGATTACCTGACCGAGTGTCTGAAGAGTGGACGTATGACGGTTTAGTCCGAACCACTATAAATTTGTTTGTCGCTTACTACTTTATTTACTTGTCTGTTAGCATAGTTAGATCTCATTTTGAAACTCAACACTCAAGTGTTGGAGTATATACTGAATACTGACACTCAAACATAGCTGACACTAAGTACCTAAAAGATATTTGACAAACTAAGTTGACTCATCACCATCAGCTTGGATAAGTGCAAGTTTACCAAAAAAATATCTTATTGAATTATTTTCTTTTTCGCTGTGCATATACTTTATACTTTGATAAACCGGGACTAACAAGTGGTATCAGAGCGGTTAATCCTTACAGGCTGGTTGTTTTGAGTTACTTAGGACTGATATCCTTTCCTTGCACATCTTTTTGCTATTATATTCCAGCTTAGGTACAAACATAATGAATACGATAAAGTTGCCGCTGTACAATCCAGAAAAATACGAGATGTGGAAGAAGAGGTCTTCCATCCAGCTAAAAAGTATACATCTTGAGATGATAGAGGTATTGGAATGGGCCAACAAAGATTACAAAAACCCTTCCACTTCTTGGAGATGTATGTGCTAGGATCATCAAGAGGCCGTACGAATAGTGGAGTCCAGAGGACAAAAGTAGAAACCAACTCGACTCCGTAGCTCTAGAAGACATACTGTCCTCTATACCCAATGCCTTGGTGGAGGAAGTCATATAATACAATACTACTAAAGAAGTATGGAACTCCCTTGACACACTTTGCCACAAAACTGATCAAATGAAGTGAAACAAACTGTAAGTGTGCGTCGACAAATATGAGTCATTCCAGATGCAACCTGGAGAGACCATAAAAGAGATGGAGAAAAGATTCAATGATATCTTTAGCGAGCTTAAGACACTGGATATGACATAGACAAATGCAGATCTTAATGCTAAGATCCTGTCCAAAATGCTAAAGGAGGACTGGCTCGTCAAGACAACCACGTTAAAAGAAAAAAGGATTTGTCCAAAATGACAATTAAGGAATTGTTTGCCCAACTACAAGCCCATCAAGCTGAAGACGCAGCTTACTTTGTAAAGAGGGATTCTAAGTGGAAGCTCAAGAAACCCTTCCACACTGACCGACCAGCTGGTCAGTCAAGCTTAGTACAAGAGAAACCGATGACATCTGGTTCTCAATCCAAGGAAGGAGAAAGCTCAATTGCCGAGCTTGAAGAACAAATGAGAAGGCTTTCGAAACTCCTCGAGAGGCAAAAGGAAAGAAGGAAGCACCTGACGTAGATGAAAAGAGATTCATCAAGAGGGCTCCCAGAGCATGCTTCCAATTTGGTTCCTCCAAACAACTAAAGTTCGAGTGTCCTTCTATGGACAAGGAGGAAAGTGAAAGACTGATAAAAGTCTTTGAGCGACAAGCATCAAAAGCTGTAGCACAAGCCATGCTGACAAGAATGGAGATGCACTACAAGAAAAATGCGAAACAACGGCGGTTAAAAAGTGTTGTCGTAGAGCATTTTGAAGTGTTGTCATAGGTGGTGTTGTTGTAAGTTGGTATTGAAAGACAACGGTTTTGAAACCGTTGTCATTTCTAAAAAAGACAATGGGTTTAAAACTGTTGTCTTTTCTCCAACATGAAAAAAAATTAAAATGGAGAAGTGGGGTATCGATCCCAGTACCTCTTGCATGATACGCGGGAGCTCAACCATCTAAACTACATACACAAATTATATAATTTTTATATCATTTATAATTACAATTATTAATATGTCTTTAATCTAAATCAAATAAATTAGCACATATTTGTTTTGTCATTTTATATTTTATAATTAGTCTAAAAATCGAGGTATTTTTTAAACACTTCATGTATTTTTTTGAATAATCATTTAAACATATTTAATTCACCTGACATACACACATGTTTCAAAGGTATTTCAAACCTATGATCTTTTGGTTATCGGCTAGATGATTTTACCACGCACAATTATTATTGTAGTAGCTAGAAATATGGATAAAATTGTCTACTCTCTAATGGTGTTTTATTTTATATTTAATTATCTTGTTTCCTAAATTTAGTTATTATTTTTACAAAAATAAAAATTAAGTATAAAATAATATAGGGAAAACTATTAAATACACCAAATGTAACGTTTAACTCTTCAAAATATTACAGAGTATTTTTATCAATTAAATAAGAATCACTAGAATTTAAAAACAAATTAGAATAACAACATACAAATACAACTGTTGTCTTTTCGATAATAGACAACATGTAAACAACAACACTAGTGTAAAACTGTTGTCTTTTCGATAATAGACAACACGTAAACAACAACACTAGTGTAAAATTGCTGTCTTTTAGCGTATTTTTTAGCAACTGTTGTCTTTTCGATAATAGACAACACGTAAATAACAACACTTGTGTAAAATCGTTGTCTTTTAGCGTATTTTTTAGAAACTGTTGTCTTTTCGATAATAGACAATGCATAATCAACAACACTAGTGTAGAACCGTTGTCTTTTAGCGTATTATTTTACTAAAAGACAACACTTTTATTTACAACAACACTTTTTTAGTCTACAACAACACTTTTCAACAAAAAGCGTTGTCTTTTAAGTGGTGTTGTTCAATATTTTTCTTGTAGTGATGCCGGATATTCCCGACCATGATGAGGATTATTCATCGTAAGAAGAAGCTGACGACAAAGCACTTCTAGCATTCCTAGTCGCGATTGGAGAAGAAGTTGAAGAAGACCTTGAAGCCGAAGCTGAGACAACACTCACAGCTTCAAGTGAGCAGGTAATCATCTCACCTATTAATATTATGTCAGCATATGTTTGTGATGAATCTGAATAATACTATTCTGACTCGGAAGAAATCACTTATGACATTTTATCTCATGAATTTAAAAAATTTCATGAAATAAAAAATGCCTTAGCTGGCGAAAATATCTCACTAAAATCACAAATATCTGTTTTGACCGAGGAAATTGCAAAATCGAGGTCTATTAGTGAGGAGCTAGCAAAATTAAAGGAAGAACACTCAACACTTCTTAAAAATTTTCAAGATTTAAAATCTGAGTGTAAATCCTTGAGTTTAACCATCCTTGAGCAAGATGAAAAACTTTTTTTCTTTTAGAAAGGCTCAAGAGGGCTTGATGAAGTCATGCAAAGCATGAGAAAGCCTATAGATAAGTCAGGATTAGGATACAAAAATGACTTGAATAGTGAAAATCCTACACTTATTGGTACTAAGACCATAGTTTTTATAAAAGAAAACCTTAGTACACAGTATGAGTAAAGTGGTCAAGGGGTAGTAAAGAAATAGGATTATCCAAAAAGTATTAACGCCAATAGTCCTCCATTGTCTCTTCATCTAAAGAATGTTATATGCCAGATTTTGACGAAGACATGGAAAATATTTGAAGAGAAAGAATTGGGTTTGTTTTTATGGAATTAAATACAAAAAAACATTATGATTTGTATATTATGTACAAGGTTTAATGGTTAATATACTGGGAATCATGAATGTTGTGTGATCATCTCCTGTCTTAATTAACAAATATATGTCGCAAACGCTCTTATCCTCTTATCTCGTCGATAGGGAGATCATATGGTGTTTAGTAGATCACGTTAGATCGTATGGATCGTCTAACCTAGCGAGATATAAAAGGTTATCACAGCTGAGACAGTCTCAAGATAGACTATTGGTATAGGCTGCAACATACGCAGTAATAAGCAACTTATCTTGGTTGCTTGGTATGCTGGTCCAGGGGTACGCATTGATAGGACCTAAGTTAAGATTGATTCCTTTATCTGACATTAAAGGAATCTGGATCTTGATAGCTTGATGAGATCCTAAACCTAGATGAAGTTACGAAAGTATACACAAATTGTGTGTCACTTTGAGATACAGTGAAAGGCTCTAGTTGAGCTTATATATTTGTATCTTAGGTGGTAGCAATTTGTGTATGACTGTCTGGTACTAGAACTACGTAACCACATCCATTATAGAATGGCGGCATTCCCTGAGCAGCTCAAAAAGTTCGTTATGCTAAAGTCCTGCAGGCTAATTAAGTTCAAGCTTAACTGAAAAGGGTTGAGTGGATTGACTCAAGAATATAAGATGTTAATTAATTAAATGGCTTGTCAGAGCCTAAATTAATTAATGAATGTCTGTAACCTTAAATGTGGGGATATACTGAGCCTATGCAACCCATTCCTCACCAAGTGGTAGCAAATAAGTAGGACAATATTGATTCTCTTGTGGCATGAATCAATATTAATTAATTAATTATATTCTGGTTGAATATGAGAAATAATTAATGTGATAGGCCTTATTTGCTATTTGCATTCTGGTCCTTGGTCTTGACGGCGGCGGCGAGGGCCGGGGGAGAGCGGAGCAGCCGCTGGGGCAGTCAGGAACTTCGGGCAGCGCGCGCGGCATCCTGGAACCCTAGGTTCCGTGTGTGCAAGCGTCTAGCCACATTTCTATGCGAACCACGACGGCCCCCCTCTCGCTCATCAGCTACCGATGGTGGTGTGGCGTGGAGCTCGAAAAGGGGATGAATGACGATGGGGGGCTGTTGCGGTGCAAACCCTAGGGTTTGCGCCCGCGGCCCTGCACGCTCACCGTTGTGCCTCCTGCGCATGGTTTTGTGGCGAGTAGTGGCCTAGGATGAAGGAGAAGTAGGTGGCTGGCGTGGGCAACGC
This sequence comes from Plectranthus barbatus, assembly GCA_026898455.1. NCBI lineage: Eukaryota > Viridiplantae > Streptophyta > Magnoliopsida > Lamiales > Lamiaceae > Plectranthus > Plectranthus barbatus. Next base: position 450,142 of record JAPKLW010000077.1, read on the forward strand.
CGGACTAGACCGAGGTGGCGGCACATGTAGTAGACGATGACCGAAGGAGAAAGGAGCACGGGCTGCAACCCGTGCGGTTGTTGCGCGGCTCCAGGATCTCTCCGACGGCGGCGGGTCGTCATTGGCGGTGGTTCGTTGGGCCATGTTCTCGTGGGTTATCGTGCTTGCAATGTGTGCTCGGGCCCGTGATATGTGCATAAAATGACCTATTTTTTGATGTGTGAGCGTGCATGTTTGCGGCCATTTTACTCTCATATCATATGTTTTTGTTGCTCTTTGGTCGTGTTTTCGTGTTTTTGTGTTTTGAATGTTGTAGGATAGGTTTTGGGCATAAACTAGCATTTTTGGTGGAGTTTTGGAGGAAAATCGCACGAATTTGGAGTTTGGAGGCGTCGACCGGCCGAGCGGAGCAGGACCGGCCGAGCCAAGCTGGACAGAGAGCTGGACCGGCCAAGCCAAGCTGGACAGAGGCATCGACCGATCGAGCCAAGCAGGCTCGACCGAGCCTGGCCAATAGAGAAGTGGCTCGGTCGAGCCAACTCCGACCGGGCAAGCCTGACCGGGATTTCCAGCATTTTGGCAGTTTCCAGCTTCGACCGGGCGAGCCATACTTCGACCGGGCGATCCGAGGCCCTGTTTGCTTGTCTATAAAAGGGGGAAATTCAGTTATTTGGAGAGCTTTTTGTCATTTTTCATTAGATCTAGTTAGGAGTTCCCCTAGATTCCAATTTCCATCACGATTTCATCTCAATCCTAGAGTATCAAGGAGCTAAATTCATCAATCCTTGGAGGAGAATTGAAGATCCAAGGGGGTAGATCAAGACATACAAATCCAATTGGGGAAGATTCCACTCTCTACTTGTCAATTGTAATAGATGTATTTGATTTCAACTTTGTATTGTTACAATTGAGAGGTATGATGTTCTAATTCAATTTGGATGTTGATTTGAACAAGGATGCATGAAGATTAGGTTTGATAATTGTTTGTTTACTTTCCTTTGAGAGCTTGAATTGCACTAGAACTTGTTCCTTACCTCTTAGGTGTAGGTAATAGCCAACTTAGGAGGTAGTTGACGTGAACGCTGCAGCCAACACGTGGGCGGAATCGTCGTGAATAGTGTAGATTCATACGATTTTAGTTCCAATCCATGTGCGGTGCTAGGTCGTAGGGCAATAATTGACGATCTATTTGGAGTGGTCTAGGGCTTAATAACGTGGCTGTTTGCAAGTCTTAGCATCATCAACCGTTAGCTCGCCGTGACAAGGGGTTAACGAGTGTAGGGTTGATTGCTCGATCTCCTAGGGATTAAAATGTGTTTACATCAATGATTAACCTAATTGGATTGCATCTACGTTCATTTCAACATCCTACCTACCTAATTTGAGTATTTGCTTGTCTTGGTTTACCGATTTGTGGAAAGAATTGATTGAATGTTGATTGTTGGTTTAATTGATTGTTTGTTATATGATGTTAGCATAGATTGAAATTGATTGCCTAGTTGATAGAAACTACTCAACGATTCTATTTTGCCTAGCTATAAGACTTTGCTATAGTATCTCGGTAATCTAGCGGGCGAAGGGAAGAAGGACCTGGATTTGACAAATTTTATTCTTGTGTAGCTAGGAGTTTAATTTGATTGAACTTTTAGCCGCATCAAGTTTTGGCGCCGTTGCCGGGGAATTCATTTAATAGGTTGCTAGATATTGGGGGAAAAGTGAAGCTTGTAGGCTAGGTGTTTGTGTTATTGCTTGTGTGAATTTTTTGCTTTTTGCTTATTGTTTGATAGTTGTTTTTTCCTTTGTTTGATCAAGTTGTTTTGGTTTGGTAATTGGGTTCTTTTGTGGAGTTGTAGGTTGTTTATGATCACAAGGTCCAAGGCTCGTGAGCTTTTGGAGAGGAAATTACAACAAAGGCAAGGAAATATTGAGATTGATTTGGAAATGGCTAACCCAGGAGAAGATACGGTTAGGATTGGAGAGTTGGAAAGACAGATTGAATTGATGAAAGCTTTACTAAATGAGAGGAATGATCCTCTTAGACCACTTCAAAACCTTTTTCGACCTCAAGGGGAGCCGATGACTGGAGGTTTCCGGTTAGGAGTAAATGCCACGCAATTTGAGATAAAGCCACAGTTGGTCCAAATGATACAAAACAATCAGTTTGGGGGACATGCGACCGAGGATCCGAATGTTAATATATCTCGATTTTTGGAAATTACAGATACCATAAAGATCAACCAGGTTCCCCAAGACCAAATACGGCTGCGGTTATTCTCATTTTCTTTGAGGGACTCGGTGAGGAATTGGTTCGAAGGTTTAGACAAGTCAAATATTGCCACTTGGGAAGAATTAAGAGAAAAGTTCCTATTCAAGTTTTTTCCACCAAGTTTGACTTTGAAGAGAAGGGCGGATATAACATCGTTTGGGCAAAGGTACGATGAACCTCTCTATGAAGCTTGGGATTGGTTCCGAGAGCTTCTACGCAAGTGTCCTCGACATGGTCTTTCTAAGAGTCAACAAATTTGCCAATTCTATGGTGGATTGAATTATGATACAAAAGTCATGATGGATGCTTCATCGGGAGGTGCATTTCTCGATCAAGAGGAGGAAGATGCTTGGAAGACAATTGAGAAGATGGCCGAAAATAGTTTCCAATGGCCAAGGGAACGGAAAGATTATAGACCGGTGAAGTCGGTAAATGATGCTTTTGAGATTGAGGATTTCAAAGAACAAATAGCTGCCATGCAAAGAAAGCTTGACAAGTTATCTACTTCGGGGAGTGGAAAAGAGGATATGATGATACTTAAGCATGAGAATGCTTATCCGGAGAATGTGAATTTCGTCAATCAAAGAATGGGGTACAACAATCGACCTCAATACAACCCTCAGGGAAATATGTACTATCATCCATCCAACCGGTTTCACCCCAACTTCTCTTATGCAAATCCGAACAACGCTCTCAATCCTCAAATGCAATTGGAAGGAGGAGGGAGTAGTAGCCAATGAGGATATGCTGGGGGAGGTAGTAGATATGTGAACCAAGAGATGAGGAGGAATCCAAATGAAGAGATTGATAAGCGTTTTGAGAAGTATGACGGGATGTTCGCGGAGATCCAGCTGCAAATTTCCTCAATCGCTAAACAATTAAGTGGCAAACATCAAGCTGGGAAATTTCCAAGCGACACGGAAGTTGTACAAAAGAAAAGTTGCAATATGATTGATGGTGAAGATAGGATGAATGAGAAATTGGAGGTCATGACTCCAAAAGTGGAAAGTGTGGAGATCAAAGAAGAAGGGAGTATAGTGAAGGAAGATGGAAAGGAGTTGGAAGTAGAGAATGTGGAAGAGAAGAAAGAAGAACAACCTGAAAATGTGCATTTCTTTGATTATGTGAAGAAAGGAGATATAGAGATGCCACTTCCGGAAGAGATTGAACGTTACCCATGTTGGATGAACTCGTTGGAGTTGAGGTAATCTCGGATGGTGAACCAAATGATCCAGGAAGTAATGAGTATGAGGAGAAGAGCATAGCTAGCAAGAAGGAGGATCTGGGCGGTTTTGTCATTGGTTGCAAAATTGGAGATGTGATAATAGAGAAAGCCTTGTGTGACTCCGGTGCTAGTGTGAATATAATGTCATGGGACTTGTACAAAGAGTTGGAGGTTGGACATCTTAAACCTACAAATCAAGTCTTACAATTGGCAAATCAAGCTCTCTTTTGTCCTCGTGAAGTAGTTGAAGATGTGCATATGGAGATCTTGACATTCACATTTCCCGGAGATTTTCTCGTGGTGGACATGAAGAACAAAGGTGGTATTCAATTGATCTTTGGAAGGCCTTTCTTGCATACAGCCGATGCACTCTTCGACATGAAACAAGGGGAGCTCACTTTCCGTTGTTGTGGAAAAGAAGTTGTCTTTTCCTTACCTCCAAAGAGTTTGCATGAGTTTGAAGAGGAGAAAGTTGATAGAAAAAAGAGGTTGAAGGACGTGCTTGACCCGGGATTAAACCTCATGGGGGACGAAGACGAAGAAAAGGATGATCCGGGAGATTTAGATGAATACGATCAAGATCGGACAAAGAAGGCTCGAGTGGATATGGATCCGCCTCGAAGTGCAAGAAGAAAGCTGTTCTTCCCGGAGGATCACGTGGTGATAAGTCGAGGTATGAGTTCGGGATCAGCCCCGTTTGATCATGATTGATTGGGAGGTATGACCGTCGAGCTTTCGACGTTAAACAAGCGCTTATTGGGAGGCAACCCAATGTTTAAATTTTGTTATTTTCACATTTTTGAATAATGGTGTGTTATTGATTTTGGTTGAATAATGTTGTTCAGTGTTCTTGAAAAGGATTCTTAATTGCTTGTGGATTTACAAGTTTGATTGGCATTGTGATTAAGGAATTGAAAGGATGGAAGGCAACATGATCGGGAAAATGTCGGAAAAAGGGCAAAAAGTGGTGAAAGCAGGGGCAGCTCGACCGAGCGGTGCAGGCTCGGCTGAGCTGGGTCGTAGGCCTTGGACAGAGACCTCACTCTGTCGAGCGAGGCAGGCTCGATCGAGCCCAATCGTGCCAGCAGCCCCCGCGCGGACAGACTCTTCGCTTGGCCGAACCATCTGGCGCGCGGCTTTAAAAGATCGATCGAGCAATTGCTCGACCCATTTGCATCTCGATCGAAATTTCTCTTCTAAATTTTTTTTCCATACTTTAGTGCGTTGAATTGTTCTTATCTCACCCTTCAATTTCTGTTATGGTAAGCAAACGTGCAAGAGGTGAGACTTCTTCTTCGGAGGGGCGCCCAAAGAAATTTGACGATGAGGAATTTGCTAAATACAAGAATTTGGCGAACCAGCAAGTCGTGGGCACTAAATATTTGTGTCGCGAAACGTTGAAAGCTTTGAAGTTGAAGGATGATGTTTGGAGTCTCCTCATAGGCATCGGCTGAAAGAAGATGCTCAATGCTAAGTGGCCCGAATACATGGAGTTGCCAAGGGAATTCCTTGCCTCAGTTACTGTCATGAAAGGGGCGGGAGGAATACCGTTATCCATGAAATTTAAACTCCAAGGTACGGAATATTTCTTTCAACAGGCCAAGATTGACGAAATTTTTGGTTGTGATCCTGATTCGGTATTTTTGCATGAGAATATTAACTTGGGGGAATTTTGGGAGGAGATTACTGGTATTTCACTTGATAGGAAAATCAATATTAAGGAGTGTAGAGCTACTGCAATTAGGAATCCAGTTATACGTTATATTCATAAGTTTGTTGGTGGTTCTGTGTGCGGGCGGTATGAGTCGAGTAACGTGATTACTTCTGAACTTCATATGTTGTATGCCCTGATGAATGGTATTAAGTTTTCTTTGGGGGCGATGTTGATGGATGCATGGAGTCGGGCTGCTAATACCAACACCCGGACCTTTAGTTGTGGAATGTTAACCCCTATCTTTGAGGATATTGGTGCAGACTTGTTAGGTGCTTCTGCTCCAGCTTTATTCTTGGATTCAAATTCCTTGTTAGTCGGACGATTTGTGGTTCCCGGGCATAGGGGTACATTCTATTATAAATTTGGGAATTTGGCTATGAAGATGCCCCGACCGGAGTGGACAACAGTGTCGAATCTGTCTGATAGATCCAATTGGTTGCTGGATACCGAGGAGCACAAGGATGTGGTCGGAGTGTTATCTCCTGATGGATATTTCACGAGCCTCCGGCATCTTTCTGAGGCAGAGCATCAACAGTTGCGGGTTGCCGGTCTAAGCACTCGAGCTCCTCCGCAGCCTCGGCAGACTCCGATGGCAGATTGGCAGCAGTAGATGTTTTCGATGTTGCAGCAGACTAATGCCTCTATAGATTCTTTGTCTTCATCTTTGCAGGGTCTTGATACTTCTGTGGCTTCTCGCTTTGATAGCCTTGATCGAAGAGTGGATTCTATTCAGGAGGATGTCCGTGAGCTTCAGCGCTGAGTTCCCATTCCATACCAATCTCGCCGGGAACGCCAGCAGCAGCAGGATAGGGTTGAGCAATGACGCACCGTATACCTTTTTGACAAACTTAGTCTAACTTGACTAAGTTTGGGGGGAAGTGCCGGTAGTCGGTGCTCTGGTTCATTCTCTCCTCTATCTCTTTATCTTTACTATGCTTTCTAGAGTGTTAGTTTAGTTTAGTATTGAAGAATGATTTGGATTTTCGATTGGGTTGTATAATGATATTGATTTACCTTTACTTTGGTTTTGAATGTTGGATGTGGATTTGGATGATGATTTTAATGATTTAATATGATGTGTTGATGGAATATTTTGGCGAGCTTGCATGTGTTTAATCCTTTCTATTTGGTTTTGGTATGTGGATGTGTTATGGTTTGGTATGAATGGTGGAGCTAGGGGATATTGCTTTATTTTTGTTGATGATTGGTTTGTGGAAGTCGGTGGAAATGAGAACTTAATTGGCTTGTTTATGCTCAATAGTTTGGTGGTGTTTGTGTTGATTTGTAGTAGGTGCCAATAAGGACTGGAGAGTGGTGATCGTGCCTACTGATGGGTAACTTTTTCTATCGTTCCTCCTACCATTTAGTTTCATTACATTTGTTTTATGGCATGTAGATTGTTGTTAGGATTGTTTTGTGCTTGTGTGTGTGTGATGAACCCGAATGAGGCTTGAGATTTAATCAAGATTTACTTAGTGGAGTTTGATGTTTACCTCAACTAATGATAGGGCGGAATCTGGTTTTCGAAGCATGTTTTAAGTTTAACTTTTGAATTGCCGAGTTTTGTATGTGGTTAATGCATAGGACTTGACAAAAAGCTGTGAGGTTTGAGCCATGATATTGTCATATCTTTTTCAATTGTGAGTGGCAAGATTGAGAGTATGAGATCTAGAACTTGCATCCGTTCTCTATCTATTGGCATGAGTGTGTAACTAGAAAATGATCTTAGGTCATCGATTCTTAGTCCTACCTTTCACACCGGGAGTATAAGGTGGTTGTTATCATAATTTTGCCTTTCATATCTTTGACCCCCGTGATTGAGCTTTATTGGTGAATTTTCCTTGATATAATTAGGACCATATTTGGGGGGAAAGAGTGTATGAGGGTGAATACGGTGATGAGAGTTGGGTTGGGAATTGATTGAATTTGTATTGATGGGAAATGTTGAGGCATGAAAGATATGGAATAAAGGATTGGTTTGAATCCTAGAAAAATGAGCACCTACAAAATTTTGGTGCAAGTGTTTGGGAAAGGATGCACTGAAAAAATGAACGAATGATGGTGCATTTGAAAAATGATGAAAAAGAAAAGAAAAGAGAAAAGAAAAAAAAAGAAAAAAAAGTGTGTTGTGAAATGAAAAGCCTCGGGGGTTTGTAGTGGTTCGAAAAGAACAAGTTTGGGGGTTTTGGGAAATTGAGAAGTTTAGTCACTTTGGCCCAAAACCACCCACCCTTTAGTTAGCCACGTTACAACCCGTGAAAAGACCTTTTTGATTCTAGAAACTAACTCGTTGTAGTATAGTGGTGAGAATGGATGCAAGCCTATGGAAATCAAGCTCGATATCTTGTGATTGTGTGAATCTCATCATCCCTAAACACGTGAGGGAGTGCTTTCGTTTCTTGTATCCATTTTTGATGAGTGGTTTATATCCTTAGCATTAACCTTGTTACAAAGTTAGGTGATAATCTCGTTTTACTTGAACATGTTAAGATAACTTTGATGAGCTATGAGGTAGATTAATGGCTTTACTTTGTTTTGATTGAGGACAATCAAAGGTTCAAGTTTGGGGGATTATGATATGTGCGTAAAATGACCTATTTTTCGATGTGTGAGCGTGCATGTTTGCGGCCATTTTACTCTCATATCATATGTTTTTGTTGCTCTTTTGTCGTGTTTTTGTGTTTTTGTGTTTTGAATGTTGTAGGATAGGTTTTGGGCATAAACTAGCATTTTTGGTGGAGTTTTGGAGGAAAATCGCACGAATTTGGAGTTTGGAGGCGTCGACCGGCCGAGCGGAGCAGGACCGAGAGCTCGACCGGCCGAGCCAAGCTGGACAGAGGCGTCGACCGGCCGAGCCAAGCAGGCTCGACCGAGCCTGGCCAATAGAGAAGTGGCTCGGTCGAGCCAACTCCGACCGGGCGAGCCTGACCGGGATTTCCAGCATTTTGGCGGTTTCCAGCTTCGACCGGGCGAGCCATACTTCGACCGGGCGATCCGAGGCCCTGTTTGCTTGTCTATAAAAGGGGGAAATTCAGTTATTTGGAGAGCTTTTTGTCATTTTTCATTAGATCTAGTTAGGAGTTCCCCTAGATTCCAATTTCCATCACGATTTCATCTCAATCCTAGAGTATCAAGGAGCTAAATTCATCAATCCTTGGAGGAGAATTGAAGATCCAAGGGGGTAGATCAAGACATACAAATCCAATTGGGGAAGATTCCACTCTCTACTTGTTAATTGCAATGGATGTATTTGATTTCAACTTTGTATTGTTACAATTGAGAGGTATGATGTTCTAATTCAATTTGGATGTTGATTTGAACAAGGATGCATGAAGATTAGGTTTGATAATTGTTTGTTTACTTTCCTTTGAGAGCTTGAATTGCACTAGAACTTGTTCCTTACCTCTTAGGTGTAGGTAATAGCCAACTTAGGAGGTAGTTGACGTGAACACTGCAGCCAACACGTGGGCGGAATCGTTGTGAATAGTGTAGATTCATACGATTTTAGTTCCAATCCATGTGCGGTGCTAGGTCGTAGGGAAATAATTGACGATCTATTTGGAGTGGTCTAGGGCTTAATAATGTGGCTGTTTGCAAGTCTTAGCATCATCAACCGTTAGCTCGCCGTGACAAGGGGTTAACGAGTGTAGGGTCGATTGCTCCATCTCCTAGGGATTAAAATGTGTTTACATCAATGATTAACCTAATTGGATTGCATCTACGTTCATTTCAACATCCTACCTACCTGATTTGAGTATTTGCTTGTCTTGGTTTACCGATTTGTGGAAAGAATTGATTGAATGTTGAGTGTTGGTTTAATTGATTGTTTGTTATATGATGTTAGCATAGATTGAAATTGATTGCCTAGTTGATAGAAACTACTCAACGATTCTATTTTGCCTAGCTATAAGACTTTGCTATAGTATCTCGGTAATCTAGCGGGCGAAGGGAAGAAGGACCTGGATTTGACAAATTTTATTCTTGTGTAGCTAGGAGTTTAATTTGATTGAACTTTTAGCCGCATCAGCCCGCGATGTGTTAACATGCCCAGTTGTCGTATTTTCAACGGACCGAATTTCGGATGCCCAATTTTCAGAAAATAAATTCAGATATTAGTCCAAGTAGTGGGAGCCCAGTTGTAGATCTGTAAAATAAATCCAAAGTGTAATAGACATGATTTATTTTAAAATTTGTATCATGTGACCACGAGGACATTTTTTATTTGTTTTATTATTTGTTCTCGCATGATATATGTGTTTTAATTAATTGTGCAACATCCAAGCATGTTGTAGATAATAGGAGCACGTTTAATGCTTTTATTTACATCTTTAAAGCATGCTTACGTGATTTATTTTATGTAATTAAATTATAACTATAAATTCGGGGTTCATGCTTTGCATGATAGAATTTTAGTAATGTTATAATTTATGGCTACATAAAATAATCTGTGCAATTGAACCTTATGAAGTTAAAATTATTAAGCAGTTTAACAGTAAGACCTCCACAAAGCGATCCCTTATTGGAAGTGGATAATTTATTAGGTAAACGTCTACATGTGTAGCTTACTTAATTTATTATTCATAAGTTCTAATAGATGAGATTTCTTTAGGACAAACATTTAATTCATGCGAGAAGTGGGGAGCTCACGCGTAAACATCTACATGTGTAGCTTGCGTATGGAACTTTCATAAGTTCTCTAGGGATTGAAATTAAATAAGACAACCTTATTATAAAGGATCAGTGTGTGTCCTAGTAGATCTTTATATGGGAGGGTTGACTTTGGTGGTATGCTAGCTTAGATATTGTCCAGAGTATAGCTCATTTGTGATGTCCCTGCTCAGTAGGATAATAAGGTCTTAGTTAGTCTCCGATTATTAATTACATTTGTCTAAGGAACCCTGACATGGTTTGGAATTAAAGGACTGGAATTGAAAGATGCAGTATAGTCAAGTGTTTTGTTGTAAATGGCTTGTAATAGTAATACGTGGGCAAATTGGAGGAAACATTAATATTGTTTTATCATAAGGTTTCAATATTTATGTGTTTCAATAAGTTTGCGGTTATGATTTAATTTTTGCTTTAATTTATTGTTTTCAAACATGTCTTTACCAAATATGATCAATATCTTAGCACAAAACCAATTAACCGGTCCTAACTTTCAAGAATGGAAACGCAATTTGGATTACATCGTTGTTTCAGAGGAACACAAGTTTGTCCTTGGTAAGCATTGTTCGACAACTCCCACTGATGCATCGACTGATGAGGGAAAGAGTGATTATAACAAGTGGCTCAAGTCAAATAATATAGTGAAATTCTATATGATAACTACAATGTCTAAGGTGCTTGCACAACATCATTCATATTAAAATGCTTGTGACATCATGGACAACCTCACAACGACCTATGGTGAGTCAGACCGAGCTGTCAGATTCAATCTCATGAGAGAGATCGTGGGAAAGAAGATGTCTTATGGTAGCTCGGTCAGAGAGCATGTGGTCAACATGACTCATATTATGGATGAACTCACGTTGCATGGAGGTGATATCGATGCAGAATCATAGGTTGATATAATTCTTAACTCTTTGCCGAAGTCTTTTGAGAACTTCAGACTGAATACTGTCATGAACAAGAAAGAGTACACTCTTAATGAGTTGCTCAATGACTTGATAGCAGCGGAATCAGTAATGCTTCAAGAAAAGATTGTTTTGGCTACTTTTGGAAACCATTCTATTGCGCTGGTTGGCAAGAAGCGCAATAGAATGTTCAAGAAGAAAGCTAAAGGTACAACTTCTGTGAAGAAGACAAAAAGGACACCGGGCATAGCTGCGAGAAATGACAAGTATTTCAGATGTGGCAAAGCTAGTCAAGACTGTCAAGTCAGGAAGACTAGACAAGGTGCATCATGTGCATTTATAACGGAAATATGTTTAGCATAAGTTTTTACCTATTCATGAGTAGTGGATACCGGAGCTACTGATCATGGTTGTTGTACTTTGCAGGGGTTCAAGCCGACAAGGCAGCTGAAGCATGATGAGGTTACCATCTCAATGGGTAGCGGAGAGCGAGTCTCAGTAGTAGCCATTGGAGATTTTACTTTATGCTTTGAGAACAATTTTTTGATTTTGAGAGATGTTTTATATGTGCCGGTGTTTTGGCAGAACTTAATTTCAGTTTCCAAGTTATTTAATGATGGTTTTTCAGTTATTCTTGATAGTGGAGTTTCTATCATTGGGAATAACGGTGTGATATGTCATGGCAAACTAATTGACTCTCTCTATGTCATTAATTGTATGCATAAATCTTTTGTGAATGTTGCGAACTCATCCAATAATAATAATCTTTTAAAGAGAAATTTTTCTTCCGATGAGGATCAAACATATCTCTGGCACTTGAGACTAGGTCACATCAATCTAAAGATGATCAAAAGACTAGCGAATGATGGACTCTTGGAATCTTTCCAAGTGGTGCCCCATCAAGTCTGTGAATCCTGTATAGAAGGAAAGATGACGACCAGGCCTTTCAAGGCAAGTCAGTCTCGAGCAGAGGATGTGTTAAAATTGATCCACTCTGACTTATGTAGACCGATGTCTACACAAGCTCATTGAGGTTATGAGTACTTCTTCACATTCATTGACGATTACTCAAGGTTTGGATATGTCTATTTGCTTCGCTACAAGTCTGAATATTTTGAGAAATTCAAAGAGTTCAGGACAGATGTAGAAAAGAAGCTAGGCAAGACTATCAAGACACTACGATCAGATCGTGGTGGGGAATACCTCAGTAATGAGTTCTTGCAGTATCTTTCAAATAACGGGATTACATCCCAGTGGACTGCACCAGGAACCCCTCAACAAAATTGTGTAGCGGAAAGAAGAAATATGACTCTTTTGGAAATGGTTAGGTCCATGATGAGTTATGCAAGCTTGCCGATTTCGTTTTGGGGATATGCCTTGGAGACAGCGGCATATTTACTTAACATGGTACCTTCTAAATCAGTTCCTAACACGCCTCTGGAACTCTGGTATGAGAGAAAGCCAAGTTTAACCAGAATGAGGGTTTGGGGTTGTCCAACATATGTGTTGACAAAGGAACCTGATAAGTTAGAAAGTAGGTGTAAGTTGATGTTGTTTGTAGGATATCCCAGGCAAACGAAATGTGGTTACTTATTGTCCTGAGAGTCAGAAAGGACGAATATGTAAGAAACCATAGATCCAAGAGTGAAATTATTCTCCACCAGCTTGGAGATAATGAAGCGATTCCATCAGGAAAGCCCAGTGTATTGGTAAATCCACCTAGAATAGGTGAGGGAATACCAATACTGCCATCAATGCAAGGTATGGGACCAACGAGTAATGTGCCAACTACTGACACGACTCAGATGCCTTGTCGCAGTGGGAGGGTTGTTCGGCAATCAGAAAGGTACATGTTCGTGGGAGAATCTTTTGACTTGATCCCGGAAAGCGGACTGGATGATACCGACCCATGGGCGTATAACGAGGCAGTATCTGATAAAGATACGGACAAATGGCAGATCACCATGGATTCGGAGATAGAATCCATAACTGCTATAGATGTATAGCAGAAAATAGATTTGCTAGATGGCTATCGAGCCATAGGGTGCAAATGTGTATATAAAATAAAGAAAGGAGCGAATGGTGAAATTACAACTTTCAAAGCATAGTTAGTGGCGGAGGGTTATAGTCAGAAAGAAGTTGTAGACTATGACGAAACCTTCTCACTGGTAGCCATGCTTAAGTCCATTCGGATACTCCTAGCCATAGCAGCACATGTGGACATAGAGATCTGGCAGATGGATGTCAAAACTGCATTTCTAAACAGATACCTTGAAGAAGGTCGAGACATCTATATGCAAAAGTTATAAGGATAAGTGCGGAAGGGCGAAGAGCATTTGATCTGGATGCTCAAGAAGTCGCTATATGGACTCAAGCAAGCTTCACTGTCATGGAATCTACATTTTGATGAAGTGATTAAATCATTAGATTTTCACAATGTTCCAACGAGAGTTGTGTGTACCGTCTATGTGTCAGCAGAAGCGTGGTGTTCCTTGCACTTTATGTAAATGACATTCTCCTAATTGGCGACAATGTGGAGATATTGTCCGGCATAAAGGGGTGGTTATCCAAGTAGTTTCATATGAAGGACATTGGGGATGCAGGATACATCCTAGGGGTAAAAGTATTGCGGGAGCGCAAGAAAAGGATGCTGGCATTGTCTCAAGCTTCATATGTGGATACTGTGATTGCCCATTTCAGCATGCAAATTGATAAGAAAGGTCTGTTACCCTTCATACATGGCGTAAATCTTTCCAATGATCAGTATCCGGTGACACAAAAGGAGAAAGATGAGATGAGCAATGTGTCGTATGCATCGGCCATGGGGAATCTCATGTATGCAATGTTATGTACGAGGTCAGATATCTGCTTCGTTGTAGGCATGGTAGCAAGATATCAGTCTAACCCTGGAAAGGCGCATTGGACCGCCGTAAAGTACATACTCAATTACTTGAAAATGACTCGAGACTATTGTCTCATCTATCAGTGTGAGGAGTTATGCCCTGTGGGTTATACGAATTTGGATTTCTAGGCAGACCGAGATGAAAAGAAGTCCACCTCTAGCTATGTGTTTACATTGGGAGGTGGGGCCATATCATGGAAGAGTGCAAAGCAGAAGTGCATTGCTGACTTCACAATGGAAGCAGAATATGTGGCAGCTTCGAAAGCTTCAAAAGAAGTAGTATGGTTTCAAAACTTCCTTATGAAGTTGGACGTGATTCCTAAGTTGCCCAAGACTATCACGGCATATTGTGATAATTCGGGAGCTGTGGCTAATTCAAAGGAACCACAAACTCACAAAGAAACAAAACACATTAAGAGGAAGTACCATATCATACAGAAAATCGTAACAAGGGGTGATGTGATGGTAGAGAAGATTGATATAAAGAATAATCTAGCGGATCCAATTAAAAAAAGCTTTGCCTCAGAAGGTCTACGAGATGCATGTATGTAACCTTGGGCTGAGGGCACAACTAGCCACATGGAATGATTGATGTAATAGCTAGATTAGTTAAGACACGTTATACTCTAGAAATCACCTGTATAATGCTTTGAGTATAAGTGGGAGATTGATGGAATTATATACTGAAAGCATTACGATTTGTATATTATGTACAAGGTTTATTGGTTAATATACTGGGAATCATGAATGTTGTATGATCATCTCCTGTCTGAATTAATAAACATGTGTCGCAAACTCTCTTATTCTCTTATTTCGTCGATAGGGAGATCATACGGTGTGTAGTAGATCACGAAAGATTGTATGGATCGTCTGACCTAGCGAGATAAAAATGGTTATCATAGCTGAGACAGTCTTAGGATAAACTATCGGTATAGGTTGTAACATACACGGTAATAAGCAGATTATCTTGGTTGCTTGGTATGCTGATGCAGGGGTACGCATTGATAGGACCTAATTTAAGATCGATTCATTTATCTGACATTTAAGGAATCTGGATCTTGATGGCTTGATAAGATCCTAAACCTAGATGAAGGTATAGAAGTATACACAAATTGTGTGTCACTTTGAGATACAGTGAATGGATCTAGTTGAGCTTGTATATCTGTGTCTTGGGTGGTAGCAATTTGTGCATGACTGTCTGGTACTAGAACTAGGTGACCACATTCAGTATCGGATGGTGACATTCCCTGAGCAACTCAAAAGGTTCGTTATGCTAAAGTCCTGCAGGTTGATTAAGTTCAAGCATAAGTGAAAAGGGTTGAGTGGATTACTTAGGAATATAAGATGTTAATTAATTAAATGGCTTGTCAGAGCCTAAATTAATTAATGAATGTCTGTAACCTTAAATGTGGGGATATACCGAGCCTATGCAACCCATTCCTCACCAAGTGGTAGCAAATAGGTAGGACAATATTGATTCTCTGGTGGCATGAATCAATATTAATTAATTAATTAATTATATTCTGGGTTGAATATGAGAATTAATTAATTTGATAGGCCTTACTTTCTATTTGCATTCTGGTCTCTGGTCTGGCCCATAGAGATAAAAAATTCCTATAAATAGGCCTCAGGTTCTCAGATCACAACACACCACAAGTTCATAAGTTGCAAAACGACAGACCAAGAATTGGGAGCTGTGATCGACTAGATCTGAGAAATGAGGAGAAAATTCTGCTTCTCAATAGGCACGGAATCCGAAGGAAATCTTCACTAGATTTTTGGTTCGAAGCTGGGATATTGATCAGATGATCAGATCTGGAGGATCATTTTCTACTTCTCTCTCCTCAAATTTTTTGAAATTAATTATTTTAATTTCATAGATTTAATTCCTTTATCTTATAAGAATAAATCTTGTTGCGCGGGAAAAATGATCAAATGATCAAATCTCTGCGCATCACGTTCTTCAGTTTCTACAATCCAGGTATTCCGCATAAACCTTCTTATGCATATTCAATAGGAGTATGCTAGGATCAATCATAGGCATAGTATTTATTTTTGATATCCAGTTAACGATCTGCGCTTACACGGATTTGAGTGATTCAATTCATGGTATTCAAAATCCCTTCATGTTTGGTGCTAATTCTTGAAGTGTCCAATACTCATCACTAAATATAATTGGAATATGATCGTTGTAGTGTCTAAGGGGTATCCGTTAAGAAAGTTCTATTGAAATCAAAATAAAACAAAATTCAAACTTGAAATTATACTTGATGGTGATAATACAATTTATGAAAATAAGTGACAAAACAATAAAATTGACGATGGCAATACACTACTGCCAGAATTCAGAAATTCACATTATAATCACGAGCTGCCCATCTTTTATTTTATTTTATTTTATTTCGTCACATTGAATTTGATGCATCATCAGTTGTTGACCCGTCATGTTGGAAGTGTCTTTTTCTATGACATCCCACTCCTTCGCGCGTAACTTATCCCCCTTGTTTACCATCTCGTTCTCCTTCAAACGCGGGTATCATTTTGCATTGTCATAATGTGATTTCATCACTTTTGTTGTAGTACTCAACGCATTACTTTTTCATTTCACCTTTTCCTTTACTTGATGGTGATAATACAATTTATGAAAATAAGTGACAAAACAATAAATTGACGATGGCAATACACTACTGCCAGAATTCAGAAATTCACATTATAATCACGAGCTGCCCATCTTTTTTTTTTTCGTCACATTGAATTTGATGCATCATCAGTTGTTGACCCGTCATGTTGGAAGTGTCTTTTTCTATGACATCCCACTCCTTCGCGCGTAACTTATCCCCCTTGTTTACCATCTCGTTCTCCTTCAAACGCGGGTATCATTTTGCATTGTCATCATGTGATTTCATCACTTTTGTTGTAGAACTCAACGCATTACTTTTTCATTTCACCTTTTCCTTTCTCTTTGCAACCTTGTGGCCAATTGGTCGGCTCGTTACAATGTTAGAAGCGTTAAAAGAAGTTGTGAAAGCTCATTCTTTGTTGCTTTTGTTTTTCTTCAATGAATGTACATGTGATGGTACATCCGCAAACTTCGATTGCTGCGATAGGACCTCCAAACACCAATATCATAGAACCCCTTCCCGTCGTGGAGTTGACAGTATTCAGCTTGTGCCATCTCCATAACATCAACATCGCTTTTACAGCTTCCCCACATATTTTTGTTCATATTGAAACACTTAGAAAAATTCTTTGAATTTCTTTGTAGTCTGTAGAAATGTGACTTCAAACGGTTTGCTTGTTGGATTGGTGTGTTGGTAGGCCGACCTTGGTTATAGATCATTGCAATTATTTTCCAAACTTGGTCGCTACTTTGGTCGTTTTTAACCACTAAATCGACACTAATATTGATGCAACATTGCGCCAACAACTCGCTCTCCATAGCGGTCCACATTGTTGATGACGTTTGCTGGTGCAGCGGACGACATTCCTAATTGAGTAGGATACCCTTGTGGGGATAGAATTGCGACGTGATTATTTGGTCATGCACTTCACGTTGGAATGGATCAATGAAGTTTGCTCATAATTTTGAGAAATTGTTTGTGTTTTGAGTAAATGGATTTTGAGGAGAAGATCATTTACCACTCATGTTGGATATGAAAGAAATCGGATTAAGCAAAAAAAAACTAGGAATTAAGCAATGATAGATGTATGAAGGAGTTGTGGAATGGAGATAATATTCATGAATGAATTGTAACTTACATTTATAGGAAAAAAGTGTCATTTCGAGAAATTAAGAGGAGCCCTTTTGAGAACTCAAAGGGGTGTCAGTTGAAATTAAAATGGAAATAAAACCAAAATTAAGAAAAAAAACATAGTTGTGTATATGAATTATATGAAGTGTTCATATATAAAAAAAGTATATATGAATTATATCAAAATTTATATAAAAAAGTTGGCAAACAAAAGAAATAAAATTGGCAAAATACAAAACACTCGCCCATCCCCACAACTAGCGTTTGCACTCAGTCTATGCGTGCGTCGGGCATGTCGTCATCACGCGCGCATGACTTTTTTTGCTACGCGCGGGCGAGGCCCACTACTTTTGCAAGAATTTTTCTTGCAAAAGAAACGAAAAATCATTTTTTTCCTTTTTTATCCAATTTAATTACACACCATCTTTTGAATCCTAGGTGACATTTCTTAGAGCATCCACATCAATAATTATTATCATTTCATATTTCATAAATATACACATCAATATCCACTATCTTTTTTTATCATCCACTTTTTACTTTATACTATTCATGGGTCCCACTTGTCATAACAATTACTTAATATTATATATATATATATATACATATATATATATATATATATAGAGAGAGAGAGATCATATAAAAAAAAGAGAGGAAAATTCAAAATACCCATTTAGCCTAATACACATATAAAAAATACCCAATTCTTATAACACATATAAAAAATACTCAAAAGTACACTTTTCAGTTAAAGTCACATGTCAGTGTACTTTTTTTCAAACAACAATGATTTTTGATTTAAATTTATTAGCTTTATAATTTAAAATACTGGAAATATTCGGACTTAAAAAAAAAATAGAATTATAAGTTATTTGAAAAATTAGATTTCGTAAAAAAAAAATTAAAAAGTGGATCAGACCCGGATCAGACTCGAATCAGAGCCGGATCAGACCACGAATTGACCCGGATCAGACCATTTTCGGGTCGGGTCGGTTTCGTTCATAATGAAACCGATACGAGTCAGATTAGACCCGAATCAGACTGGACCCGCGTTTAAACCCGAAACCGACCCGGGTCGGTATCGTTATTACCGATACCAACTCGATACCAACCCGATCAAGATTTTGAAAAAAAATATTTGAACACGAAAAAACCCTTTTTTTCCCCATTCTGCGTCGGTTTCTCACGAAAGAAAAACTGGGTCTGGTCCCCTTCACGAAGTTGACTGCTCAATCCTTCCCAACCACCAATTCCAATTGTTTAATTAACATGGCCGACCAAGAAGTAAGTTTATAAATCCCACTCCTCCAATTTTGTTTCGTTTTTTACGGTTTATATTCGAAAAAAAAATAAGATTTTTTATCTTGAAATTTTATAGATTTTAATGGTTTTATGCATAGATTGGAATGTGTATATGTTAAATTTGAATATTTACATGTTTGGAATGTAGAATGCCGAATTATTTGGTTGAATTTGTTGAATTATTTACATGGATGTCGTGTGTAATTGGGTTGATTTTTTGGTAATTTGTTGAATTATTTTATTTTCAATTTGGTGAATTAATTCGAATGAAATTAGTGGAATTTGTTGAATTATTTTATCTTGCAATTGTTGAAGTAATTCGCCTAGAATTTGTTGAATAATTTTTGTTGAAATTATTTTGAATTATGCATTTGGCTGAATTTGTTGAATTATGCATATTGTTGAATTAAATTACATGTTAAATTGGCGAATCTTTCATAATTGTTGCATTTTGTGTTTGATTTTTGCAGCCACAGTGGATTAGGCCCTCTTTTCGTGGTCTAATTACTAAAGTGAACTTATACACTAAAGTGACCACTTTAGAGACTATTAATGATACATTATATTCGATAGGGGGTGATGGGTTGCTTAATCAATTTATTTAATGGGCCGTTCGGTAACTTATTAATTTGGAAGAAAAATGGTCCTAGTGCATCGCAACCATTAATAGAGCTATTAGGCTTTCAAATTACTAGTGAATCCCCTAATGCTTTATGGTTTTGTATTAATGGGCATATTATAGAATTTGGAGTGCCCGTATTTGCATTAGTTACAGGATTTGTTTTTGGTTCTGGTGCTTTTGATCCCTCTGCCGATCACGATCCTTCTAGCACTTCAGTTTTTCGTACAGTTTGTGGGGGTAAGAGTCTTAGCGCTAGAGAATTATTGATGATTTTTAGGGATAAAAAAATAGAACACACTAATCATGGTTTGCACTTGAGGGTGGCTAATATATTAGCAGCTTGGAATTTGGCTTTAGGACTTTCCGAAAAAAGAAAGATTGAGAGTTGGGTATATGTTCTGGTTGAGGATTTGGGTAGGTGGGGTTCATTTCCATGGGGGGCATATGCTTTTCAGTGTTTATGGTATTATTTGGACCTTGCCCCTACCACAGCAGATCGAATCAGTGGTGCGAACTTTATTTTAGGCTAATTAATTAATTCTTACACCTACAAGAGTGAAATATTTTATGTTATTTTTTGTAGGTGTGGGCCTATGAGGCCATTCCTAAGTTGGGTTGTGCCTGCGCTATTCTGCGAAGGCCTGATGCACTCCCTCGATTTATGAAATGGGAGTTTTCGAGGCCAGATACGATTGATTGGGGGCAATTCTTCGTTCAAGATGAGGTATGTAATTTGTTGGCTATCTAGATTATCCGTTAATATTTTTCTAATTGTAAGTACTTTAATTCACAGCTTGAAGTGAGTTCTAATTTGGAGGCTTCTCCTACCGAGAAGGAGATGTTATATTTTACTTCTGCGGGGATGGACAATCCGATTGGGGTACAGTTCCGACTGCCAGAAAATCCAGTACTGGGTGCAGGACGGGGTGTAGGACGGGGTGCAGGTCGGGGTGCAGAAGAGGGTGTTGGACGGGGTGCAGGTGCAGGACGGGTTGGGAGAGGAGCTGGTGGGGAGTTAGAGGGAGGATCACCGTCGGAGACCGCTACATCGTCACGTAGACGCACTCGGACGAGGCATCATGCACATTCTTTCAGTGGGGATTCCCGGGATACTAGGAGACATCGTCCATCTGGGAGTATATTGGATAGTATCCGGACCGTTATTCACGAGGCACTGACAGAGAGGGTGATCCCCTTAGTTACAGACTTATTCCGTGCATCTAGATGTCGTCATTGCACAGATGTAGATGATGCAGCCTTGAGAGAGGTCTTGGCTCGTGATAGGAGTCGTGATTGGAGTCGTAGGGCTAGAGGAGACGGAGAGGAGGACGACGAGTGTACCTGGTGGTGAGACCACTAGGAGGGTGGAGGAGGCGGAGAGGATGAGGATGATTGTATCTGGTGGTGAGACCAGTAGGAGGCCGGAGACGGTGGAGAGTAGGAGGATAAGTGTATCTGGTGGTGAGACCAGTAGGAGGGCGGAGGAGGCAGAGAGGAGGAGGATGAGTGTATCTGGTGGTGAGACCAGACAGAGGCTGGAGGAGATGGAGGGGCAGAGGAGGGAAACGAATCTTGAGAGGGGTAAGAGACTTGAAATCCCTGATGATGATTGTCAGAGTGTTTCTGGTGGACGGGATCAGGTACCCCTAGTTTTCTCAGACAGTTCTGATGCTGACGTTGCTACCTCGCACCCACGGGGTCCTGGAGAGACCAGTAGCCAGCCGAGGAGGACGACTGATCATTTTGTAACCTTATTAGCATATGATATTGCAGATCTGGTAAGTATTATTATTTAATTTCATTTATGTATTTCTTTACTTATCTTATTTATGTTGTCAATTTTTCTTATGCAGCCGAATGATGGACGACCATGGGGGATTGGGATAGATGTGCATTTGAATTATAATGAGTGGAGAGATGGTGATCCCGAGGCATTCAGAGCCCAAATATGGGGACCGTGGCAATTCCCGCAGAGTTATTTTAGCTTTTTGGAGAATCTGACCAACGATTTGGGCGGAGATATTCTAGAGGCGTATATTCCAGTCCTGCAGATGAGGTTCTATATGACTGCAGAGACGACTGTTCGGATTATCCTACCAAAATTCTTTGTAAGTGAAGTATTCAACCACAAATTATTTTATTTATTATTTAGTAATAAGTATTTAACACTGATGTTCTATATTGTTTAAGATGTTGATGAGGCATCATTATCGTGGAGATAGAGCACCTCGCCTGGAGCCAGATGACCTCTTGGATTTCGGTAAAGGCAAAGACACTCCAGTGACAAGAGATTGGAAAGGTGCAGATACGGTAAGTACTTTAATATATTACAATTTAATGCAAAAGAATATTATTTTCTATGGTTAACACTTGTTTATGAATTTTTTCTTTTGAAGATTGTGTTACCAGTATTCCTACTTACTCACTGGGTTGCTGTCAAATTCAGTATTCGAAATCATACGGTGCACATATATGATGCCTATTTGGCGGATATAAGTCTTCAAGAGCGTACCAGATTGGGCAAAGAACTGGCAAAGATGACAAATAAGATGAAGCATTATCTGAGAGCCATAAACTATTGGCAAGAAAACACTCTCGGGCTTACTATTTGCCCTGCCGCCCCGCCAGAGATGCGATGGACATCACTTTTCCACGGGACGATGCCGAAGCAAAACACAACTTATGCGCTAGCACATTTTGAAATGTTATTGTTTCGACGTCCGACACGAGCGTGGATGGAGAGCGAAGCGGACACCTACCTTTATCGTACTTTTATAGCATTAGAATTATTTGAGTGTAGTTCTCATGTTCAGTAGTTAACATTTTTATTTGTGTAAAATCTTTTACTTTATGATTATGCAAACATATATTTATTGAAATGATCAAATAAGCATACAACTGAGAACCAAACATTACAATTTACTGATTGTCCGGGACCCTATCAGGACCACTTCGTTTCGTATGACCATCTGATCTACAAATACTACAACGTTTAGGGGCGCGATGTCTGCTGGTAGAAGATTGAGAACACTCTGCACCTAAAGGACGTCGATTGTTCCTTGGCCGACCTGCTTGACGTGTTATTATTGGCGGCAAAACAACTACTGATGTTGCTTCAGATGAAACATCCCATTCATCTTGAGGGGAGAGAGGATTAACAACCGCACCATATATCTCACGCCAAGTCTCGGTCTTGTAGTAGGGATAAATGTAGTCATACAGATTCAATCCATATGCCCTATAAAACAAAATTTGAAACTATTGGAGGTTATAAATGAAAACTGAATAATGAGTATACTTCATACCGAATTGCAGCCAAAGCATGAACGCACGACATCAGATCGAGTTGAAACTCACGACAGTCACAAAAATTAGATTGTACATCCACATTCCAAGACCGAGTGCCGTCATTGACCTTGAAGGCATGTTGCAATGTACAAACCACGTTGCATGAGCGTGCTTTCTCCACCAAAGGTTCTATCTTCGCTACAGCCTCCTCTGTCAAGTCATCAGTCCAATTAGCAGCTTTGGCACGTCGCTGGTCAAACCAAGTCTCGACAATACTTCTGTATGCTTCTAACAACGAGCATATTGGCAATCGACGAGCATCCAGCAGTCTTGCATTAAAGACCTCGGCCGCATTTGAGGTCAAGAAACTATACCGGCGGATAGGACACTTCGATTTAGCCCACTTTTCAGGTCCAACATCCATTAACTTGTCGTATGCTGCCGGATTTGAAACTTTCATTTGATCCATAGCCTGCTTAAATATAGTCGACCGATACGCATACACAGCACGATGGTACAATGGGACAATGTTCGGACGAAAGCTGGTTAATTTATTATGTAAATGATAAAAACAAAGTCCGTGTGCGGTACTTGGATACACTGCGCTCATAGCATTCGAAATGCTAATGTGTTGGTCGGATACGATCAATAATTGATCGTTGCAGCCAAAAGCCATCCGGAGTCGAGTCATAACCCAAATCCAAGACTCGTCATTCTCTATCGGGCCAACACCGATGGCAAGTGGGAAGACCTGTTCATTACCATCTTTGGTAACAACAACAAATAAAACTCCTTTGTTTCTTCCCTTCAAATGAGTAGCATCGACAACAATAACCTGTCTCAGGGAAGACTCGAAAACAGTTCGACAAACACCCAGTGCCACAAACAAGTGGCGAAAACGTCCATCCGGAGCAATATCAAGATCTGTCAGCGTCCCTGCATTATACTGAACAAGTACCTCGAGGTACCTCGGCAGCATCTTGAAAGAATCTTCGACACCACCATACAACATCGAGAGGGCTGTGTTCCGTGCTTTTAGTGCAGAACCATAAGTCGTACGGATGCCAAAACTTGTTTGAAGCTCGGCCATAATCTCACGCGGTTTGATGAGTGACCCTTGCCGACACATCTTCCTTGCAAAATAAGCAGCCACAGCTTTTGAACGAACATTACGTGCACCAACTCTAGCAAGTTTCATCCTACAACTATGAATAGGTTTGAACTTGCGTACAATCCAACATTGAGCTTTGCACGTAGCACGTATAAGAAATGAACAACTCTCATCTCGTTTGCACTTGTACACAACACGAGTACTATCAGACCGGGAAACTTTAAATTCTTGTCTCTGCTCCATATGCCAGAGACCAACAGCGACAAGCATATCATCTCTGCTCCAAAATATGGCACCCTCCGTCAACTCCTGGTCCAGTATGGCTGCGACGTCTTGCAGGACGGGTGAATCAGAAGTATCCAATGGAATGATTGGAAGTAACCAATTATTCAATTGGACTTCCAGACCTTCAGGTAGAGGATGAGCCAACAAAAGATTTGAAACAAAAGCATTCATACCACCAACAGATTGCACCCAGGCAGAAAATTCAGCCACCGTACAATGCATTAAAGATTGGTTGAAATCCTCATCCTCTGACTCAGATGAGTCTTCAGCCTCCTCCTCATTATCGTCATCATCAGACTCCACTAAACCACCACCCTCATTTAAGTCGGGAATATGTGAACTCCCGCTTGCACCACCTTCGTAAGGTTGATCAAAGAACATAGAAGAATCAAACCTTTGAAGGTCCTCCGAACATGGACTGAAAGTAGCATTCGCCGGTGGACTAAAGGAAGATATGAACGGTCTGTACGGGGATGGATCCCGCTGAGAACTCCCAACACCAATGTTGATTACTTTGTTGAAAACAACATAAACTTTGGGCTCTGAAAAACAGAGCAAAGCCGCTGCAGATCAAGATCCGTCGTCAACAACGATCTTACATTTCTTCCACTACGACTCTGGGCTGTATAATAGAGATTATACTGAAGTTGAATATTTTCGGAATCCAAAAGCGACTGGATGCTATTTCTTAGATACTGTATGGAAAGATTGGTCATTGGGATGTAAACCAACCTTTCCTCTCCACCCAAGTAGTTGGATGAATCATCAAATTGCCCATTGTAATGAACAAATATAGTGCACCAATTATCCATTTCAAATCGAGGGAAATGAGAAAATTAATTGAATCTGTAGAGAGGAAGGAGAGAATAAGGAAGGAAGATATAGTGAATGTGTATGTTTCGTCTTTTGCAAATGAATTGGATTTTATAGACAAACCAATCTGAATTATTTTCATGAATTGATTGATCTTGTCAATTACAGTGAATGGCCATTTACTCATCTGCATTGCAGTGTACGCAAAATTACCATCCACTCATGTAGTCAAAAAGAAAATTGAATATCATGCATTATTCATGTCAATATACTTTATGAGCTCATTTGACCAATATTGTATGTAAAAAGTTGGAAAAATAATGCACATAGGACAATAATGTATGTAAATAATGGATGGCCATGTAATTTTCATGTCAGATTATTTATGACTTTATTGGATCGTAGTGCGTGAAAAAAGTAGGAAAAATTAAGCAAATGAAAAAAAAACTAAAAAACCGTGGAACTGACCGGAATCGACCCGGATCAGACCGGAAATCAACCCGGTTCGGTACTGGGTCGGTTTCTGGTCTGATCCGGGTCGGTTCCGGTCAGTTCCACAATTTTTCGCCATTATTCAGTCGGTTCCTGGAAGGTTCACGAGTCTGACCCGGATCAGACCCGAAACAGATCCGGAATCAGACCCGAACTGAAATTACATAATATGAATTTTCAATTTTTTATATATCTGAAACTAATATCTTAATTACAAAATCTATTTTAAGTAATCATTTTATGATCATGTAAACAATGATTGAATCAAATTTGGCAAAACCTAATTCCACATGTAAAATTTTGTACTTTTGGGTATTTTTTATATGTGTTATAAGAAGTGGGTATTTTTTATATGTGTTTTATGAAATGGGTATATAAAAATATTTCCACTAAAAAAAATCCCCCTGTAAGAAAAAAGAATGAATCGTGTCCATCAGATCTAAAAAAATCAATGGCTGATATGCAAACAAGTAATGACTAAAACACAATCAAACAACAAAATAATCAAGCAACAACTTAAACACAATCAAGCAACGTCATAAACATAATCAAACATCTTTCTCACTTTCTCACGTTAAAATTTTTCTCACTGGATCCGCTCCCTATATATATATATATACATATTTGTTTTATTAAATATAGATAAATAAAGCATAGTAATTAATTAATTAAATTATAAATTATTAGTTTAAATAGATAAATAATAAAATTTGCTTAATGAAATTAAAACTAAACAATATAAATATTCAATATAAAATATATATTTTATATACCATTTTATATTATAAATAAATAAAATCTAAAAATAAAAGAAAAAAAACAATTCAAAAATTAAAATAAATGAAAAAACAAAAAAACAAAAAAAAAAGTGCTCGTGCCCACACGCGGCGCTGGCGCCTGTAATGCACGCGTCGATCACAGCCCGCGTGTGGTGCACGCGCGCGTGACTTCGAGGCAAAAAAAATATAAGAATTGAGATTTTATTTACGATCCAGTTCTCTCTCTATGCCAAGTCCTCACTCTCTCTCTCTTCCATATGTATTGAGTTTGATGAGGTGGGGATCTTAAAAATTTTAGATTCCCCATTGTGCATGTCCTTATGACTTATTAAGAAACGATCCATTGTAAGTGATCTTAGACCATCCCTTGCGGCAACCGCATTTGCGGTCGGTTGCCGCCATGTAGGAAATGAGCAATTAAAAAAAAAATTGGTTTAATTCCTTTAAAATGGACCGACCGAGGTCTCTTCCCAATTCAATCCAACCATGCGGGCCCACCACATTTATTTATTGTTTTTAACCAATCAAAATTCAACAAGTGTATTATATTTGTTTTTAGAGAATAATAATAAAATTGATATATGTTTTATATAATATCATAAAAATATACCAAAATTCATAATTTTTTTTTCTCTACAAATAGAGACCAATTTTGACATATTTATTTTTTAGTTTTAAATTAATATATACATATACTAAATCATATTGATTGATCTACATCATTCATAAGAAATAATCAATCATATTTATTTCCTTAAAACAATTTATAATTTTTATAATTTTAATTATAATATTTAATTTTAATTTTAAAAATAAAATTAAATAAATATTATATATAATATTGTGGTTGGATAGTTGCTGATAGAGTATGTAAAATTGTTGTGGTTGGGTTAAAATGATATTGATGATGTGGAAGAGAAAGAAATTAATTAAATAATAAAGTGATTGGATGATTGGAGTGGTTGCTGTTAGAGATGGTCTTATAGTCTATTAACTGTTTTTCTAAACATTAATAATTAATTTGCATATTTTTCTTTGTGTGTTTTAAATTAATACTTTTAATTTAATGAAAAAGGTGACAGATAAATTACCTTATTGTTACTCTATAGAATTATCGATGCATGAGATTTTTTACCTCATATGGCTCCACGAGTAACGGTTCATGGCCACTATGGTAAAAGCCTATATGAATGATGTTGGGTAGCAAACCAGCTATCCCACATTGGTTATACAAGGAAAGAATTCCTTGTATAAAAGTCCACAATTAACTCTATTAATATGAGGCCTTTTGGGAGATGTCCAAAAACAAATTCGTGCGGGCTTGTGTTCGGTGCAAAGCGGACAATATCATACTAATGTCGGAGTCTCGATTTCCATCTCTGGTATCAGAGCCAGGTTCGGGCTGCGGAGGAGATCGAGCTTGTGGTGGACTTATGGTGCATGTGGGAGCCCTCTATTGCCGGGTGGTGATCGTCCATGAGTGCCTTGTGTCGAAAGCTTCCTGACAGGTGGTCAGACGGCGGGTCCCGTGGGTTTTAACGGCGGTGCAAGATGATATGATAAAGTGACGGATCTAATAACTCGAGGGGAGACCACGGATATGTGGGTCATTGGTTTGAGGGGAGGATTGTTGGGTAGCAAACCAGCTGTCCCACATCGGTTATACAAGGAAAGAATTCCTTGTATAAGAGTCCACAATTAACTCCATTAGAATGAGGCATTTTGCGAGATGCCCAAAAAAAAATCTGTGCGGACTTGTGCTCGGCTCAAAGCGGACAATATCATACTAATATCGGAGTCTCGGTTTCCAACAAATGATATACTTTAATTACATTTAATATATATGAAAATTCGAGATTTGATATAACCAAACTCCCAAAATGCAGACATGTTTTATCTTAGAATGCAGCTTGGGATATCCCTACTCCAAATCGGCCAAGCCCAAAATAAACAAACGCATATTACTATTAGATGTGATTCATAGTATATTTATTCAGACGGAATATATATATATATATATATATATATATAATTTCAGCAATAACTTACAAATCCAAAGTTTTAGTTGACAACATATATTACCTAAATTTGATTAAATTAATGAGAATGGGAGAGCTTGACGTACGTTACAACGTAACATTACTAATAATTGACGTCTAGAAATGTTAATTAATCCATAAAATAAATGCATGTCGTTGAGAAATAGCACGCATTGTTATGTGACAGCATACAAACTAAACAATCAAATTAAAGAATTAGGAGTACTCAAATTCCAATATTAATTAGTATTATATTAAAGTCGAATAAGCCTGCATGATTTTATTTTCTTGAATTTTTAAATCTAAAAAAATCCAATTCTTTCTTTTTACAATATGGGATATGAATTTATCAATACGGCCAACAAAGATAATACTCCATATTATAAGTAGCAGATTGGTTAATCTCCTAGAATTCTCAGCAGAAATAATCTCAACATAATGTAGACAAATTTCCTTGTTTCTACCACAATGTGAATCCCAAGGGAATATATACAAATACCTCCAAAAAACCACTATATCACTTCCCCTTTCAACAATGCCCTCATCCCCACCCCCAACCCTACAAATACAATGCATCCCATCACTACTTCCCTACTCCTCCTCATGCTGGCCATGCACAACAGCGCCGCCGCAGATGATGACTCTGGCGGCTCTGGCTCCTCACATTTCGTTGCCATTCTAGTGGCGGCCAATGTGATTGTGCTTGTAGTCATTCTTTTCCTGCTCATCATCTACTACAAAAAATACAAGAAGCTGAAAAACAGCAGCGGCCCCAGAGAGAGAGAGCAGGACATGAGCAAGATGATGGTGGAGAAGAGAAGCCCTCATCAAGGTGGAGAGAAGGGGAAGCTGGTGTTCATGGACAAGACGAGGTTCGAGCTGGACGACCTGTTCAGGGCGTCGGCGGAAGGGTTAGGGAGGGGGAGCTTCGGGAACTGCTACAAGGCGATGCTGGAGGTGGGGGAGGTGGTGGTGGTGAAGCGGCTGATCGATTTGAAGCCCTTGAGCAGTGAAGAGTTTGTGAGACAAGTGAGAGCCATTGCTGATCAGAAACACCCCAATCTGCTGCCTCCTATCGCCTACTATTATTCCAAGGACGAGAGGCTTTTTCTCTATCCATTTGCTTCTCATGGAAATCTCTTCAATCGCCTCCACGGTATATACCTACACAACCTTCCTTTTTTTAATTACTATCATCTACAATACAATGCATGTTACAAACCCTCTTTCTTTCAAACTAGACTCACAATTAAAGGATAAAAATATGTCATTCGACCTAACCTATCTATCATAAATTAGGCAAGATCTATCCTATTTCGTAAATGGAGCTATTTAAAAAGACTCTTTAGTTAAAACAGTCACATGCTCATACTTTAAAATAGACTTAAGAAGTTTATCAAGACAGCCTATTTAAATAATAATAATAATATGTTTATTATTTGAAATTGAAAAAATATATATATATAATATAGAAATAAAAATATATTGAATAAATTATGTGTTCCCTGTTCAGGGTATGATGATAAAATACTTTGTCTATAATCAAGATGTCATGAGTTCGAACTTCCTTGACGATATTTAGCGTGTGAGTTTAAATAAATACACTATTATTCAAAAAAGAAATTATTATATATTTGCTATTGAAGTTACATAATGTATTTATAATTAAAAAAATATATATATTATAAATACAAAGCAGACTCAAATATATCTCGAACAAGCTAAGAATCAAGTTTACTTAATTAAAAAGGTCAAACTTAGGCCTAAATTTTTTTTATAAGTTATTGGTAGACTCATAAATCTTTAAATTATACTCCCTCCGTCCCATAACATTAGTCTTGTTTCATTCCGACACAGATACCAATGCGAGTAGAGATAGAGGAAATTAATATTTTATTAGTGAGTGTGTATTAATTTTCAATTCTAGGATAGAGGACTAATGTTTGAGACAGACGAAAAAGGAAAACAAGACTAATGTTATGGAACAGAGGGAGTAATAGATCCAGATCTACGAACCAAAATTTAGTGTGATCCGACCTATTCTCACCTCTAATCACTCATGACTTATTAGGATCCAATTGTTTTTTACAAAAGTCAACATGAAATGTCTAACTATTATAAGGTATTTAACACTATACCAAATAAGTTAATGGAGTGACGAGAGTATTAATGTTAAATCGGTTTTCCTCATTTCGCTGGTTATGATTATTTGGATAAGGAGGAAGAGGCACGAGGGAGCGAGTCCCATTCCGGTGGACCTCAAGGCTGGCGGCCGCGCGCGGCGTGGCAAGAGCGTTGGAGCACCTCCACCGCCACACCCGGTCGGAGACCACCGCGCCCCACGGGAACCTGAAATCCTCGAACGTCCTCCTCGACGACGATGAGGAGGAGGCTCTGGTGTGCGACTACGGGCTGACGTCGCTGGTGGCCCTGCCGGTGGCGGCGCAGCGCATGGTCTCCTACAAGGCCCCCGAGTACCAGTCCCACAAAAGAATCTCCAAGAAATCCGACGTCTGGAGCTACGGCTGCCTGGTCCTGGAGCTCCTGACCGGCCGGATGCCGGCGCATTCGGGGACGAGCGGCGTCGACTTGTGCGGATGGGTGAACCGGGCGGTGAGAGAGGAGTGGACGGCGGAGATATTCGATCCGGAGATCGTGGTGCATAGGGGTGCCAACCAGGGGATGCTGAGGCTGATGCAGATCGCCATGAGGTGCTGCGACAGGTCGCCGGAGATGAGGCCGGAGATTTCGCAGGTGGTGGCGGAGGTGGAGAAGGTGAAGGCCGCCGTTGATTCCGAAGACGAGGAGGCGGCGTATTCTTCTTTGGAACGCTCGCTCACAGAGGATTCGTATTCGGCTAACTCGTCGCTCATTGCAGATGACTCCAGATGATATATTTCCATATTTCTTATGTTTGATTTGATTGTATTGAAATAGTTGAAACAACCTATTTCAATTTTATTTAGGATAAGGCAGTTGGATTTTTCATTAATCAATTAAAAATATTTTATATATGTCTTCGTATTGTCATACAATTAATGTTTCGTATTTAGGGCGGGATTCAATGTTTTTAGTTTTAAATCGTGTTCGTTAATTGCCGTTTAAACATGAATTAAGACATTGACTTCATGTGCCCAAACCAGAATTTGTTGATCACATTTTTTTAAAAAAATTAGGTGAAAAATGTTATCATATATAATCTCAAATCCTACGAACTCAACTTATGAGCTTGATCTCGGCTTATCCAATCTATGAGCTCAATTTAAATTTCTCTTGAATTTAGATAAGTCCTAATTTATTCTTGAAATCAAATGAGGCTTGGATTTCATTTGGGCCAATAAATTTGGAATCATTTGGGTCAAATGTAATTTAGACCTAATCGTAATCATTTTTATTAATAAAAAGATAGCAAAAAGAAATTTCTATCATATATTTCGACTACCTTTACATATCATGATATTGAAATGATTTTTTTTTTTTAAAGCTATTTTGTCATGCGCGATGCGCGCTTTAAAGTTATTATTTATTGATTTTTTATATTAAATATAATAATGATTTTATAAAAAAAAAGTAATTATTTTATTATTCTAAAATTAAATATGAAGTTCTAATCCTAAAAACTTT
This sequence comes from Plectranthus barbatus, assembly GCA_026898455.1. NCBI lineage: Eukaryota > Viridiplantae > Streptophyta > Magnoliopsida > Lamiales > Lamiaceae > Plectranthus > Plectranthus barbatus. Next base: position 481,932 of record JAPKLW010000077.1, read on the forward strand.
AGTTGCCCTATTTCTTTCATTAATTATCACCCTAAATTTTAAGAAAATTGATTTTAAAGCCAGTTATTTACAGCCATCAACCAACAGGTATGGTGGACATTGATTTAATTCTATAATCCCTATTCTTTATCTAAAGAATTATATACAATTTATAAATTATCAAACCTAGACTTATTTATCTAAAGAAATCGTATAGGTTTGAATAATAGATAATGACATTAACGATGCCATGCCTTCTTTTTTTTTTTTTTTTTTTTCCTTTGATAGAATAGACAATATGTCTCTAAATCATCACCAACGTTTTCCAATAAATGTTTGTGTTTAATGATAAGCTATTATTAAATTACATTAAATCCTTCAAGATTATATGAAAAGATTCAAATTAATATTAATTTATACACATCGGAGCCTCATCCCAAACATTAAACCTACTATGAGATTGGGTTTTTATTATATTTATTCAGATGGAATATATTATATTTTCATGAATAATGAATCCGAAGTTTTAGTTGTCAACATAGGTAATTAAATTAATGGGAATGAGAGAGGTTGCCCTAAGTTAAATATTTCTTGCGACACACTCCAACGCCAAACACCATCCGTGGCTTATGGCTTTTATATTTGGTTGCCACCTAAAACATTTGAATTTGACTTAGGTATCTTATTTTAATAATCTCATACGTTACAACTCATACTAAATTTAGTTTTCTTAAATTTGAGAAATGTGTTGAATTAGGAAAAGACGCACATCAAAAAAGGCAGGCATATCATGATACCATAACAAGTCACCCTAGGCTAGATTAGTGTGTTCTTTTTTCTTTTTCTTTTTCTTTTTCCATTGCATTATTTTTTTTATTAAGGAGAAAAATGATATATCTTAAAAGTTCTCATTAAAAAATCTTTATAAATGGAATATTCACTACATGGGTATCTTTCAAAAGACAATGGGAGTATTCTTGTTAAATTGGGTAACATTAATTTCAAGTCATTTAAGAATATTAATATTGACGATGATGTCTAATTTTATATGAAATTAGTGACAGTTGTATGAATGCTAATTATATTATAAAGAATTGTCGATTCAATATTCAAAATATAATTTAATTATTGATTCAGGATCCAAAAAATATCATATCATAATCTAGATTGAGAGTTTTATAATCCTTCGTATTCTGAATTAATAATACGCCAATATTATATTATACTTAATGCTAAAATTACAAATTTGATACTTGGGTGGAGGTGCCATCCAACATAATTTGAGAGTATCGGAGCATAATGGTTAAATATTTTGTCTATAACTAATTAATTATAACTTTGAGTAATGAAGTAATACTCTCCTCATTTAAATATTGTACCCCAATTTTATTTATTTATATATATATTAAAACAAAATCGGTGGGTAAAATTACATTAATATTTATTAATCTACTCACATCATTAATACACTTACATTAATAGTTAGGTTAATTAATTATTTAATTAATAATTGATTTTAATTATTTTTGTGATGTATATAATCTTATAAATATAAATAGTATTTGCACGTAATAATTGGATGTTATTTTTTATTTTATAAAATTCATTGATGATGGGGGCATTTATAATAGATGTATATTTTAATATTTATATATATATATATATATATATATATATATATATATATATTATATTATATTTTAAATTAAGATCTTCTCAACTTTTTCATTCAAAATGTATGGATTTATTATCATCATTTTTGAAAAGATTATCATAAAATAGTTAAAATAAAACACAAATGAGAAAAAAAAAAGTAAGTGGCACAATATAGTTAAAATAAATTAATATGTTAAATATAAGGATGTGAGACTGTTAAATAAATTTAAAAAATATTAGAATGCATAAATAATATTATAATATGTTGTTTCATGGAAAGATAGATGCTTGGAGAGCAAGTGTCCAAGCACCATATACTAAAAAAAAAATTATTCGAAGAAGTTGTAAAGTGAATCTGATTTACTTGATGTGTGGTGACACTATTGAAACAACATAACACGCTTTATTTATCGTAAACATGTGCAAAATGATTTATAGTTGATTCTCAAGTTAGGTTGTTGGTCCTTCTCCGACGACTTTAAAACAATCGTTCGAAGTAAGTATGTTTGAAAATTATTATTTAAATATACCAATCATAGGAATAGATGTGTTTCTTTTATTGCATTGAAAATTTGAAACATGTGTGAGTTTGAGAATATTTGTTTTAATATTAAACATATTATTCCAAAAATATGCAATCAATGAAGGGATAATAAGGTACATCAAAAAAATAAATTTACGTTCACGAAAAATAAAGTGAAGAGAATAGAAAATGAATTATGTCGAATGTATAAGAACAAAAAACATAATGTTTATGTTATAATAGTCAAGATGAAAAATGATTCGTACTAAGAAACACAAATAATGAAGTTATTTTGACTAGAAATTTTGAACTCACAAACACAAAACAATATGATGCCGATATGAATTAGCATGATGTAAGTAATATCAATGACCAAACAATACCATATAAAGTCCAATATCGTTAAGAGAACTATTTTAATATCACATTACTATTAATGGAGCACAATAGTTATTAAGATAGTGTGATATCCCAATTTAATTGAAGTTATTAAATAGCTGACGGAGAGGTTGAGTGTATATATAAATTTTTGACATTATGAGAGTAATAAATCAAATTGCATGTCAAACAATTGAGGTCCAAATTTAATATGTATAAAGCATGTAATAATGCATGTAGGTAAATCTAATGATTTAACAAATACTTATGATATATCAATTATGAAGACGGAGAAAAAAAAAGTAATTGGTTGAAAACTTAAAATTTTTTAATAATAATATATAGACAGTTTTCCACTCAATAAAATTATGAAGTGAAACTTATCGCATCAATAAAATAATATATAAGTCATGGTATAGAAGTGTAAGTGGTTAATTGTTTTGTCTATGATTAATTAGTCATATTTTATAGTTGCATTGAAACACCCGCTCCCCTTTTAAAAAGTTAATATTGTATGAACATTGTTTAAATTAAAAACTAATGTTTAGACTTATAAAATAAAATTTACAAATTAATTAAAATTATATGTTAAATTAATTATTATAATATAAATAATTAAAATCCTCAGGCATCGCATGGGTGCCCTAGTATATTTTTAAAAAAGATCTTACTTATACACCTTGCATCTTAAAATTTAATGTTGTAATTTGTAACTCAATTTCATTTTTAAAAGTATGTTAATTATAAGGTTATTAATTAGTTGTAATTATCACTTTATTCAATTAAATTTGACCACAAACACATGCCGCACGCGGATGAAAGGCATGTTATCAAGTTAAATACTTGATACAATTATGACCAAACAAATCTAACTTATCATAACTCTGCTTCATTCATTAAATTAAAAGAAAATGAGTGAAATTTTATAATTTTGATAAATGCACTCAATTCATTATCCACTAATAGCTCTAATTTAAATATTATTACATTAATTTAAACAGGCACACCCTACATGTTCCCATGAAAGCTCGAATCTATGATCTTTTAATCATAAGTAGAGTTTTTCTTACCACTGCACTCAAAAGAATTTTTTTTTTTAAAAAATTAAATATAAAGTGAAAGTGTCAATATAGCTCTAATCACACCTCCAATTGGTAGAACATGAATATTTTCAAACCTATATCTTTATAATTGTTTAAACAATTAAATAACAATTTATAATATACTTATACCACTAATATTAATGATAAAAGCTAAATGTATTTTTTAACATATTTATATATAATTTTATTAATTATTCTTTATATAACAAACTAAGGCAATAAACGTTGATCCATGCAACACAATGAATAAAAAAAATACCTAATAAACAAATTGAACCAAATAACTTAGTGTGCATATTGAGAAATAGATGGAATGATATGTGTTAAAAAATATTCGTTTTCAGTGTAATGTTTAGTGCAAACGGTTCGAGCAAAAAAAAATCAGTTAAAGTTGGAGTTTTTTAAAGTAGAAAATTGGAAAAAGAAATTCATTGCGAGATTTTTTATTTAAAAATCTTTGTAAATAAGATGTTCATTATTGGACCCAAAATTACTTGAGTGGAATTGTTAGAGTAAAAGTTAAGTTCGGAACTACTTGTTTTAGCCCAGTGAGATCAAACTCAAAAACCTGACGACAAATCATTTAGTCAAGATCAAGGATAAATTGTAACGCCTTCAATTGGTCTTCTCGAACTTTGGGGCGCGTCACAGTGGTGGTAGGGTGCTTTAAAATATTTTCGAAACAACGAAAAACTTTTTATCAAAAAAAAAATCTTAAAAACTTGCAAAACATTCATCAAAATCTATTTTCATAAAAGGATGCGATAACAAAAGATTTGTTATACATCAGAACATAAGCAAAAACAAATAGGAATTTAATATCTCAGACTTGTTACAAAACAGGGGAAGGAACAGAAGTCAGAGGTACAAAACAGCGGAGTATTACACAGTGGAGATATGCATATGAAGATGTATATCTCAGGATATGTTCTTGCTCTGATGATTGGTCGTCTTTACACCGCTGCATATCCATCCTCGCTGTTAACCTGCGCATTTTAGAAATAATGCGATGGGCTGAGTACAAATGTACCCTGTGGAGACATGCCCGAAAACATACATTTCAAATATTAAAGCTATGCCACACACTCAGATAACCACGAGGTTTTATTGAAAAGTACCGTGTTATCCAAAACATTTTATTCGCTGCACAGCTACCAACCATGATATCATATTTGTTTACCGTTTTATAACTGGAAGCTAACCCACTTTCAAGTTACGATGAACAGCTGGGAATGGACGAACCACTCTATCCACTGTCATCAACATGTGCACAATACCTCAGAATCACACATCTTTGAGACAACGATCGATTCAAAAAGAAAGAAACGATAACCTTATCCCCCCAGGGCTTCAGCACGTCAGCTGAATAGCTCGAGCTCAAAAACAAAATGAGGTTGCTAACCTCCTTTCAACGATTAGTAAGACTAGCTCAAATATCACATATACTTGGTTCTCATCTCAATAATCCAACTCTCTGAAGACAGCAATCAATAGAGGTACAAATATGATAGCTCTAAACAGTTTAGGCATAGACAATCAACTTTAAAACAAAATATTTTCTCACGCATTTTAGAAAATTGAGCACAAGGCTCAAAAAGGCATTTTGCTTTTACTGAAAATAGTCACCACCTTTATTGCTTACAGAAATAGATGTTCACATTTGATGTGGTTGAGCTGTCACATAATCTCCTTTGTTTCCCTTCACAAATTAACACAACAAAACATACATAAATTAGGATGGATCGTCTAAACCTGAATCGATCAGTCCTAGCCGACGTCAGTTGGCGTTGATCAGGACCTATGACTGATAAACTAAACAGACATTACCCAATTGTCCGACATCTATTCTCTCCCCTCGAGACATGCATGTGACTTCATCAACTCAATAAAAAATGTTAACCAACCATAGTTAAACAACCAACTCAATTAAAGCACGTTTATATTTTAAAATGGCTAAACATGCTTTAAAATTTACATTAATCGAATAAATCAAGTTTTGATACTTGAATTCATAATCCAACACATAAACATGCTTATAATATGCTTAACTAATCATATATAAACTTAAACCTCGACAAAAAATCAATACGGATCAAGATCGGACAAGGAAATCTAACTTGGACATTTATGTCGTCTGTGTCGATCGACACAATTTCCCGTCGATCGACATGGCCGTGTCGACCGACACAGGCCCACGTCAATCTATATGGGTGTGTCCATCGACGTCCTTGCCGTCGGTCAACATGGACGACTAACAGCAGCAGCTCATTGCTGCAAACACATTGCGCGGCTACTCGGCCTTCTCTGATCGAGCTCCGGCCAAACCAGGCCCCGAAACCCACCCAAATGCATTCAACTACATGCTATGACCTAAATGACATAAATCTCATGCTCTGGAATTGGAAAAACTCGTCGGAAAACTTTAAAGAAACTAACCGAAAAACATAGAGGTTGGTGGCAGTAGTTTTGACGTTTCAAGCGACTGTCCGGCCTAATCTTGGTACCGGAATGTTCCTTACATCACAAGAAACACGAATATATAATTATATTTCAATTTCGTTGCCAAACGACAAAGTTATGGAATTAAATGTTGAAATCTACGGCTTACCGACGGGGATACTTTGGAGCCCGATATCTCACTCGTTTCTCGACGGAATCAAATGATTCTAAGCTTAATATAAACTTTGAAGCACAAACCTTTTAAAGGTATTAGCCTCATAGTGAATCTTCGGCCATATTGCTTGAAAATTGTGAAAAAAACAGACAGACGAAGCCATCGGAAGGGAATTGGTGTGAAATGGTGTGAAAATGAGAGGCAAGGGAGGGGGCTATTTATAGCCAATTCTCTGCCTCAATTTGTGTGACAACTCTATTATTTTATATTTTCCTTATAAATGAAAGTTGACAAGTGTCCTTTCTTCATGGTGAAGCATGCCACGTGGCGCGAAGTCGTTCGACCAAAATCTGATCCTTTCTCGCGTGTATTTTATTTTAATTTCCAAACTTCTCGGATTCATAACTTGACATTCATTGTCCAAATTGATAAACGGACATACATAGAATTGCTCCAAATCACGAGATCTACTCGTGGGTGCGATTCCATAATTTTTGGAATTATCGCCTTTTGGATCCGAACTTAATAGTTCAGAAATTCATAGAATATTCATCTGTCCTCGGAATCTCAACCCTATCATTTCTAAATTTATTATAAATTTATTTCAAGCATACCCTAGCTCGGTACAAGAAACGAAGCTCTTAGGTGCGAGTTGTTAATTAATTTGTGACATATTTTCACTAGAAAAAATAATTTGTCGCACTCGGACTTCTTTCCCAAATTGTGGTTGCATGACCACTTAGGGTTTCTCAAAACATACCCATAGGCATATTACTTGCAAGAAATGGATTTGTATCCGACATCGGGTGTCATTTTCCGTTTTAATTGCAATTAAATCTCAAATAATAAATAAATCTTTATTTAATCACAAAATTAAGCTTAAATTAGCTTAATTAAAACTCGGGATATTACATAAATATTCTGTCAAATAAAGGCTTATTCGAAGAGACTCAATCAAATATTTATCTACACCATCATTCCTAAGTTCTAAGAAAAATTGTGAGAATATTAGATTATAACATCAATATACTACTATATTTTAACCTTAAAATACTTCATTTCATTTTATTTTCAAGTTTTTTTTTTATTTTATCTTCGATTTTTTTCATTGTATTTTTAAGTCTTCAGTTTCTCTAAACTATTATTCACTTTTATCTTAAGTTCTATTTATTTTATCTTAAAATTGCTTCATTATTCATTCTTATATTCTCACGTTAAGAACAATTTTCATATGATCGGATCGACCATTGATTTATTAGATCCAAATGATAAGATTTATTCTTTTTTCTCATGGGGGAATTTATTCTTATTTGATTCATTCCATATATATATATAT
>JAPKLW010000077.1:489620-506163 GCA_026898455.1 Plectranthus barbatus
TATATATATATATATTTTGTTGGTTCCGGTTTATCAGAGTATAGTACATATGCACAGCAGAAAATTTTATATGTAAGTTCGGTATCTTGCACTTATCCAAGTTAAGGGTGACGTGTCAGCTTGGTCTGGTAATCCATTAAGCTTATAACAGTTACAGGTACTCCTACGATCTAATGCTTGTCGGTGAATGCTCTGTCCACTGATCCACAAGCGCACTCGCCTGGTCCTTGCTTGGTTCCTCGCTTCGAAGCTCCTCAGAGTGTGGGCGCACCACTCAGCCTCCTCGTAGCCGAGATGGGGTGTTTTTAGTTCCCCCGAGAACTATCTCTTCCGCGGCAGGTGCCCGTAAGAGTCAGAGTACACGATGTACTTGACTATTGTAGTTTTTTCTTGGAGAGAAAAACTACCGAGTATTAACTCAAGAATACAATGATTCTGAGTCTCATGTTCACTTATTGACACACAGAAAGCTTAATAGCCTCAAAAGTAAGCTCACTCTGTGAAGCTTAAAGCTTTTCGGTAAGAGTTCACAAATCCTATAGTATCTTCGTAACTTGTAAGTTTGTCAGTATGAGTTTGTTCGTATATTTGTGCGAGTAATCTTCTTCTACGATGATTTCTCTGGTATTTATACCCGAGATGTTGAAGGTTTGAATTTAAGACCCGTTAGAGACAAAATGGAAGTTGTCCAATCGGATGTCTCTATTGGTTGCAGCGTTCGACGGGTAGGTGTGCTTTTTGCCAATAGTCTGCACATTTTTCGCCTTTTCTGACTTTGACAGCGACAATTTGTCTTTTGTCTGAACGACAATATTTTTGCCAGTATGAGGAATCCCGAACTGATCGTCCTAGGTAGCAAAATTTGAAGTTTCGTGCTTGCAGAATTTAAGGCTTCCCCGATCCTTAAAGTCTATTAGTCTTCAGTGTATTCCTCTTGTCTTCAATTGTTGGGACCTTGACTAGGAAGTCTATATTGATGCTGTCTGTAGGGATTATCGGGTGAACTGAATCGCCTAATCCAAATAAACCGGATCGTTTCATTTATGTTGAGAACAATAAACATACGATAAACCTAGGATGCTCCTATGAATTTAATGCAGTGGATTTCACTAGTTTACCTTAACTCCATAGTCTCAGATCCGATCTTTTGCGTTTGAATTCCAAACTTCGATTCAACCACGTGATTCAATTAGATCTGCGGAAACAAAAATTAGCAAATCTAATTTCTAGATTTAATTAAACAGAAAAGAGAAAGAAAAATAATCTGTTCTCCAGATTAGGCCTTCAGATCTGTATCTCAATGTTGTTCAAGCTATTGGTGAGGACTCCACAGGACTGTGATTGTGTAGGCCAGAGTCGAAACTTTGTCTCCCAAACACACAGAGCCGCCGCCCCTGTCTCTCTCTCTCTAGGGTTTCAAACTGATTTGAACGTTGAACTGTCTATTTATAGACCTAGGGTTTAAACCCTAATGGGCTACTCAGCTCAATTCAGCATATTTAATTGGACCAAACTTGGGACCTAATGTAAATAATAAAGTGGGCCTATGAATTAATTAATTCACATGTCCACAACCCATGACACAATTAATTAATTAATATTAATTCTTTTTTTTTCCACAGAATTAATACTGACCTACCCCTTTATTACCACGTTATGAGAACGGGCTGCATTTACTTGAGAATCCCCATATTTAAGGTTACTGGACATTCATTAATTAATCGGAGCTTATGACAAGCTCTATCTACAATTAATTAATATCTTATTTTCCTGAGCAGTACCACTCAAACTTTATCACTCGTGCTTGAACTTAATCAGCCTGCAAGACTTTAACACGATGAATGTTATTGAGCTCCTCAGGGAATGTCCCCATCCTATTACTCGGATATGGTTACCTAGCTCCAGTCTCAGGCTGCAATACACGAACTGCTGTTACCCAAGATGCGGGTATACGAGCACGTTACTCAGGCTCTCCATTATGGCAAGTCAAAGCAACAGTCAACCCGTGCAAGCCCCTGAACCTTCGTTAGGGTCTGGACTCAATCAAGATCGAGATCTTGTATTCTCTGATGTTAGACAATAGAATACATCTCATTGTGGTCCAATCAATACGCCATCGTGCATACCAGCATATCAAGTAATCAAGACAAATTACTTCTTTCCGACTATGCTGCAGCCTATACCGACAGATTTATCCTCGTACGCTGTCTCGGCTGTGATAATGTTTATATCTCACTAGGTCAAGTGATCATACTGTCTTCTGCAATCTACAACACGCAGTATGATCGTCCCTATTGGTGAGATAAGAGGATACCGTTGTCACTCGCATGTAAGTTTGTTCACAGATAGGAAATACCGTTGAATGTATACTCATTTTAATAAATGCTTTCTGTATACAAAACCTAACAGCTGTCATACTTGCAACTCTATGTTGATGATATCATCTCTTGAAGTATACTTGGTCTCTTGCTGCTCAATATGGTTTGAATGATTGTATCATACTATATTGGATTCGTACTTAACAAAATCCATGCTCCGCTAGACTCTTTTTCTTCCAGGCTTGTAGGGTGTGTTGCATTCTTTTGGCCTGTTGAGTCTTTCGCGCGTACTAGACTTTTAGAATAGTCTAGTTTCCAGATTAGTATCAGCTTACAACTCGATAAATAACCTATACAAGACTTTACATTTTTCACCTAAGCTGAAAACTAACTAAGATGACTTTTACTTTCTTAGACCTACCAAAACATGATCTAAAAAGGAAGGATATTTCTATCAAATTTCCTAACATACACAAAAAAAAAAAAAAAACACACACACACACACACACATATATATATATATAAGCCTTCAAATTAGGGATATTAATTGGGCCAACCCGTCGGGTTTCGGGCTACGGGTTGATCGATCCGGGTTAAATTGGGCTAAAATTTAACCTATCGTTTTCGGGCTAGCCCGTCGGGCCACTGAATTTATTAATTATTTTTTAATATATTTTTACTTTTTTAATATTTTAAATGTTGAAAAATAAACACAATATTATTTCTCTCTAATAAAAATGCAAAACACTTCACAGATTTTTATATAATGATAAATTAACTATTAAAAGTATATTATTTTCTATTTTAACAATATTTGAATATGTTTTAACTTCATAAATAAATAAATTTAAATTTATATTGAATACTATTTGAACTAAATTCAATTATATAACTTAAAACTTAATTAATAAATATCATCTTAAATATTAGAAGTAGATCTTAGTACTATAATATAAAATCATATTAATAAAAATAATAATCAAGTTAATCGGACCAATCCGTCGAGTTTCAGAGTCAACCCTATCGGGTCTCGGATTATTAAATCCTGGATTATTTGGGCCAAAATATTTCGACCATATCCCATATTTTGATTCGGATTAATCGAACCAATCCGTAAGTTATCCCTACTTCAAATAAAATGCAGATGTAGTTTGGAATGTATAATTGGTGTCATCCGGAATTCAGCACTCTGGTCTGGGTGGGGCCCAACAGAAAACCTGGATTTGAGAAACCTGCACGGCGTCGTTTATGGAATGAATGAATGGAACATCACAAAATGTCTTTTTCTACTTGGGGTGTGTGTGTTTTGTTGGAAGCAAACCCATAAAATTTTGGAGCAGTTGTTGGGGGAACACACCCCCGCTGTCACTCTGTTGCTCACTTCCACTTGAAACAATTTTTATTATTTATATTTTACTATTTTTTTTTTGGATTGGAAACATTTTAGTAATTTTATTATAACTGGATTTATCACATTATCTTTTACTTCATTGCACATAAATCACAATAAAATTAAAACAAACAAGAATATATATATATATATATTTATTTATTTTTATATTTTCCTATGTTATATGAGACTAAAATCCAACCTTCCAATTTGAATTTGGATGGATAGGATTAAGTTTATATTTTAGTGATTAAATATATAATAAGGGTAATGAGGTAATTAATTTATATTATTATTTCTCATTAACCAACCCAATGTTACGTTATTCCTTATTTATCTCTCTCCCATCAATGTTCTCTCTCCTCTTTTATTCTAATAAAATTTTAAATAATCATAACTCATTAAATTTAAGTTATTTTCTTACATACTATATATCAAATTAAAGATAATTTAATTATCTTTCAAACGAAATTCCTATTACATATGTTCAGAATTAGATAATCGAAGTAAAACTAAACAATGTAATAGGTAAAGCTAAATAATGTACCATAATATAGATAATAATGTCATGACATTTTATACTTACCTAATTTCGATGTTGTTGGAATAAAAATTGGGAAAAATCTTGATTTCACAGTTGCGGTTGCATTTTATACATAAAAAAGGTGTCCGAGTGCTACATTATGTGTCATCTTTGTATTATATTATCCATATTTTTTTTTCGGTTGCATGATATAGATCAAATTGTTGCCTGAATGGTACATTGCGTATCGACTGAGTGATACATTATGTGTCACATGTGTATTACATTATTCATATTTTTTTTTTTGCGGTTGCAGTATATAGATCAAAGTGTTACCTGAATGGTACAATATGTGTAGACAGAGCGGTACATTATGCATCGACTTTATAGTACATTATTTAACCGTATATACATTATTCATGTATGTATTTTTTGTGGTTGCATGATATAGATCAAAGAGCTGTCTGAATGATACATTATATATTGACTGAGTGGTACATTATGTATTGATTGTATATTACATTATTTGACCGTATATTACATTATTCATGTCTGTTTTTTTTGCGGTTGCATGACGTAGATAAAAGTATTATCTGAATGGTGCATTGTATATCGACTGAATGGTACATTATGTGTTCACTGTATATTACATTATTAATGTCTGATTTCTTGCTGAAATAAAAAACAAATAGTTCTCTTTATTCATCAATATGTAATTCTCTTTATTAGTATTACAGTATTACATTATTCTTATTATTATGTTACATTATTTAGTTTTAGCTATTACATTATTTGATTTTGCTACAATTACCTTATTCCTAACATATGCAATAGAGATTTCGTTTGAAAGGTAATTAAATTATCTTTAGTTTGATATATAATAAGTGAAAAAATAATTCAAATTGAAGAAGTTATGATTATTTAAAGTTTTATAAGAATTATAGAGGAGAGAGAAAAATTATGAGAGAAGGAAAACTAAGAAACAACGTGGGATTGGTTAATGAAAGAGAATAATATAAATTAATTACATAATCTACCTAATATACCCTTAATTTATATTTAAAAATTAAAAATAAAAATTAATTAATTATTTAAAAACCGTTAGATTGATAAAATAAATGGTTGAGATTTGGTCTCATATAACATCTAAAGAATGGGTAACATATGATCACATCTATATATATATATATATATATATATATATATATATATAGAGAGAGAGAGAGAGAGAGAGAGAGAGAGTGGCTATTTCATACAAAAAGTTAGTTTATACTAAATGGAAATGAATTTACACCATTCATATAAAAAAAATCAATGATTGAAATTAAAACATTTTTCCAGATTTTATGTTTTTTTACTTTAATTATGCTTAATTGAATTAAGCATAATTTATAAAGCAATTAAACACGAACGAAAATTATGCTTAATTTTTTAATTTTTCATACTTTAATCTCAACCATTGATGCTTTCAATCTACAATGGTTGAGTTTCATTCTTATTTAACACAAATTTTAGTTTTAGCAATTGATCATAAATCTCTCTCTCTCTCTCTCTCTATATATATATATATATATATATATATATATATGAGATCAAATCTGAACCCTTAATTTTTAAATCACGTGACCCACATTTAAACTTGAATAATTCATTAATAATTTTTTATTTCCTTATTAATCATTATTAAGGGTTATTTAGTAATCACCACAAGACATCTCTCTCTTCTCATACATATGTTGTCCCTCTCGTCTCATCCATGTGCTCTCTCTCTCTCTCTCTCTCTCTCTCTCTCTCTCTCACACACACACACACACACACACACTCACTCTTTGCGTGTTAGGAATTTGTATTCATGGAATAACAGGCTTTTTGGGTACGTGAATCTGGGGATGGTGAAGTCCGCGAAGAAGCTGTTCGATAGAATGTCTGAAAGGGATTGTGTTAGTTGGAATACGATGGTGATGGTGTATGTGCAGAAAACTTTCTCGATCTTGCAATGGTTCTCCTTCAATAGTTCAACTTCGGCTACTTTTCTCTTCGTCGGCATCTATTTTGGCTGGTTTTTGACAATATTTTCGCAGCCAATAGTTTGTGGTGGTTTTGGGTATCTATTATGCACGATGGTGCAATTTCTTGGCGACTGTCAGCCGACCAATTTTTACTATGTAGATGTTACATTATTTATATAATATTTGATACATTATTTATTCTTTATATACTACATTATCTTTTATAGCGTATTTTTGTTTATTTTTTAAGCATGACTCCAAGTTTTATTTAATATTGAAATTGTAATCAAATAATGCAACATATTTGTCATTAATAATGTAACATTCATAGCACATTATATATCAAATTAAAGATAATTTAATTACCTTTCAAACGAAATTCTTATCCCATATGTTCGAAATAAGATAACCGTAGTAAAACTAAATGATGTAATAACTAAAACTAAATAATGCAACATAATACAAAGGATAATGTAATACTGTAATATTAATAGGTAGAATTAGATAATGCGCGATGAATACAGATAATGCAACACAATATGTCATTACATTATATATATTATGTTGCATTATCTATGTTCATCGATTTGTATAATCTAACTTATGTAATATGGATTTTGTTTGAAAGATAATTAAATTATCTTTATTTTGATATATAATACGTGAAGAAATAATTTAAATTGAGTGAGTTATAATTATTTAAAGTTTTAAAAAAATTTCAGAGGAGAGAGAAAAAGACAATTTTGAGGGATGTCCATGTTTCACGTAATTATGGGTATCAAAATTACTATTATACCCAAATAATGTAGTATGTTTCATTAAATAATGCACTGAAATTCTTAATTTTTATGTTAAATCAAGATCGTCCAAATTCAAATCTAATTGTTGGATTTTGGCCTCATATAACATAAGGGAGATGGGTAACCATATAATCCATATATATATATATATATATAGATAGATAGATAGATAGATAGATAGATAAGATAAGATAATAAGATAATAAATTTTCAAAAAGTCCCTTTATAAATATTAGATCCCATTCAAACTCTAAATTAATAATTCATAAATATTACAATTATATATATCATGGTAATTTGCTAAAATATGAATCTATTGTTACTTGATTTTTTTAAAATTTAAATCTAATTGGATTTCATCCCTAACTTTTTAATTGCAGCCAAGAGTTCTGATGTCGAGTTCTCTAGCTGCAACAAAAAATTGTGAAGAGTTGTTATCGCGCTCAAAGCCTCCTTTCTCGTGACTGGTTACAGCGGTATTGAATCATCTTCAACTTCATCATTAGTAGGATCTTCAATAATATCAGCAACAATTTCCTCTACACTTTGAACCATTGAACATTCATCATTTTCACCCGAATAGTCCAATTTGTTGACATCCATGTTATTGTGATAGCCAACATCCTTGACCATATTCTCAAGCTCATGTAGGCTTTCTTCAAAATTTGTCTTACTTGACTTGCTTGATATTTCTTCATATGAACGGATATTGTAGTGCCGAAAGCAATTTGCTATTGACCCTTGAGAAATATTGGTTGTCCAAGCGGAAATTGCAAATTTGATGGCATCTAAAGCATGGATATTTTAAGGATTAGGTAGCCCCAACTCATGACCTTCCAATAGATTTTTGTAGAATCTTCTACGATAGTGCATCTTGAAAGCTCTAATTATTCCTGCATCACATGGTTGAATCTTTGATGTCATGTTAGGCGGCAAAAAAATAAAAATAACTCAACAATCTGTAGGCTATAATAATTATTTAATTTGTATACATTTCCAATATACATGTCTTGATCAATATACTAGTTCATAGTTAATTGTATATAGTACAATGAATTAATATTATACATGAATATATTTAATTACTTACACAGAATTGGTTGATGCATGGATATAACTAATGAGTTTGCTGAATTTAAAAAGTCTCTCTTTTAATTAATAATATATTAATTTATCGATATATTAATACAATTAACCTCTATAAATTAATAAAATTGGGACCATGGGATTTTATTAATTTAGAGGTTTTACTGTATTAATATATTGATTAATTAATATATTATTAATTAAAAACAGACTTTTAAAATTCAGGAAACTCATTAATTATACTCATGCATCAACCAATTCTTTGTAATTAATTAAATATATTCATGTATAATATCAATTCATTGCACTATATACAATTAACTATGAACTAGTACATTGATCAAGACATATATCAATTTTATTGGAAATGTATAAAAATTGAATAACTATTATAGCCTACAAAATGTTGAGTTATTTTTTTGCCACCCAATATGACATCAAAGATTCAACCATGTGATGCAGGAATAATTAGAGCTTTCAAGATGCACTATCGTAGATGATTCTACAGAAATCTATTGGAAGGTCATGAGTTGGGGCTACCTATAACCTGATCATGAAAAGATTCATGTTTTAGATGCCATCAATTTTGCAGTTTCCACTTGGACAACCAATGTTTCTCAAGGGTCAATAGCAAATTGCTTTCGGCACTGCAAAATCCGTTTAAATGAAGAAATATAAAGTGTTAGGAAATTTGATAGAAATATCATTCTTTTATTATTATATTTTGGTGGGTTAAATAATGTAAAAGCCATCTTAGATAGTTTCAGCATAGTCGAAAAATGTAAAATCCTGTATAAGATCTTTTATTGAGTTGTAAGTTGGAGCTAATCAGAAGACTAGATTGTCTAATTAGTCTAGAATGCGAAAAAGACTCAATAGACAAAGGTTTGAGCCGAACTTACAAGTTTGGATGATTATGAGTCTAGCTGAAAAGTTTGGATTTTGCCATGTACGAATCTAGCATGTATGGACTCAGCGAATACACAATACTTACCAGCATAAGGACCAAGCATACACCGAAGGATGACATCATCAGCATGGACTTGCAAGTATGACGACACCAGCATGGACTTTCTAGTCCAGGTCCCAGCGCATAAAGACAAGAAGAATCGGTTGAGGAACGTACTGACGAAGTACATACTTTAAGGATTGGAGATGACTTAAAGTCTGCAAGCACGAAACTTTAAGTTTCATTACCTAGGACAACCGGTCCAAGATTCCTCAAACTGACGAATATTGTAGTTCTGACACAAAGACGAACCGTCGTTGTCACTGTTAGAAAATGGCGGATAAGGTGCAGAACATCTGGAAAAGCACCACTAATAAACACTCATTTTGTGCATTTACTGATGTGAATCTGCTAACTATTTGCCTTGGATTAGATCATTAAGTGATATTTCTGTGTCGTATTCATACTCTTTTAGAAAATATTACGTTTGGTTTTGTTTTGGGTTGTTTATGCAGGTTTCAAGCACAATTGAGCCGTTTATAGGATATGACTGGGTACCACGGAGCCAATCAATGTTCGTTTGCATCAGGAAGAGGATGATGTGAGAAAAGAACAAACCCAAATACGTTTTAGGCCAAAATTCAATGGAAACTCGTACCGAAAATAGTTGATGTTCAAAGAAGCAGTCGCGAATTCCTCCACACATGGAATTAGAGCTAATGGGGCATGTAAAAAGATAGATCTTCGAGTTAGCTTTCCAATGCAACTGGAATTGGGTCAATCGGAGTTCGGAAGCGAAAGCTATAGCCAAAACCGTGAGACTGCGCAGAAGGGGCGAGGTTCGTGACAGGAACGGCGACCCAAATAGCCATTCCGGTCGCCGATCGTGTATTTTCCACGCGTTTCAGCACAGTGCAGAGATGGCGACCCGAGCACACGCTCGGCGGTCGCCATCATTGTTTTATGGGTCGCCGATCGTGACTTTTTGGGAAAAAATTGATCCAAATCCCATATCTTTTTGGGTTTGAAGAAGATAAGTATAAACACAAGCTTCCAAGACTCTAAAACGACCCTTACCTTATTTTTGAGCGACGAACCTTTGGAGAAAGCTAGAACGGAGCAGACTTGAAGAGCGAAGATTGAAGGCTTGAAATCGAAGACTACAGATTTTGGGTTTCCATGTTTTCTATATTTTTGACTCTTTACTTCTCTATTTTTATGGAAATTAGCGTGATTGGCTAAGTCCTCTGTGGATTCTAGGGTTTTGAAACTTGTTGAACGTTTTACAATTATTTATTTAATTTAATTTTCCCTTTCCATTCGCATTCTAATTATTCCTGAGTTTTGATTAATTGCTTGATATTGGCCATTGATGGCAATTTGATTGGTATTTCTTTGAACTGGAAGGTCTAGGTTTATCAATTAGATGCATGATAATTAGATTTAATGAATTGAATGTCCGGAAGGAATTTGAGTTATTAAAGGGTTTTTGAAATCTAAGGTTTTTATCAAGAGTAGAAGTCCTCCTGCGCATCCGGAAGGAGTCATTAGGTCTTTTATTTCCACGTTATGGTTTAGAATTCGGAAGAATCACCTGATAACATAAATGAGATTAACTCATGCGTTTGGAAATTAAATTGGAATTGGATTGAATGAATATTGTTTAAGTGTTCTTCATAGTGGATTACCCTGGAATCCTGCTTTCTATATATTTTCTTCACTCTCTTTTTAATTGCCCTTTTAAATTAATTACTTTTCAAATATTGTCTAGCTTAAATAAACCAAACTCTTTTACTGATGTGTCTAGATAGTAGTAAGATATTTGCGTTTTAGTGCTTGATTATATTTCGAGCCTGCAATCCTTGATTTCAATAATTTATTACTTGCCTCTATATTGATCTGTACACTTGCAAAATAGCATGTTGCAAAATACACTATCAACCACCTACCCGCCTAGTGTTCTTGAGTTATTTATTGGTAGTCTTTCTCTCCAAGAAAGACTACAACAGTCAAGTATGTCTCGTACTCTGAATCTTACGGGCAACCTGCCGCTAATAAGACAGTTCAAGGGAGAACTATAAACACCCTATTTCGTCTACAAGGAGGCTGAATGGTGCGTCCACACTCTGGGAAACTGCGAAGCGAAGAACCAAGCAAGGACCAGGCGAGTGCTCTTGTGGACTGAAGGACAAGGCATCTTCAGCAAACAATAGATCGTAGGAGCACCTGTAAAGTTCTAAGCTTAGTGGATTTCCAGACTTAGGTCAGAAGAGTGGACAAGACATTTTGGTCCGAACCACTATATATCATTTGTCATTTACTGCTTTATTTCATATTGTTTGCTTATTTATTTTTAAAACTCAACTCTCTAGTGTTGAAGTATATGTCGAATACTGACACTAAGCATACTTGACGTTAAATACCTGAACAAGATTTGACAAATCAATTTGACACGTCACCATCATCTTGGATAAGTGCAAGTATACCGAACAAACAAATTCAATTTTCGTTGTGCATACATCTTTTTTTTTTACTCTGGTAAACCAGGACCAACAAGTGGTATTAAAGCGGTCAGTCTTCACAGACTGGTCATTTTGAGTTGCTTAGGCTGGTATCCATTCCTTGCACACATTTTTTTGTCGTATCTTAGCTCAGGTATAATCATGATGAACATGATAAAGATGCCGCTGTACAATCCAGAAAACTACGAGATGTGGAAGAAGAGGTCTTCCATCCAACTAAAGAGCGTTCATCTGGAGATGATAGAGGTACTAGAAAAAGTGCCAATAATGATCATCAAGGTCCTTCCACCTCTTAGAAATGAGGGCGCAAAGACCATCGAAAAGTCGTACGACGAGTAGAGTCCAGAAGATAAAAGAAGAAATCAACTCGACTCTGTATCTCTAAAAGTCATACTATCTTCCCTATCAGACGCTTTGGTGGAGGAAGTCATGCAGTTCAACAGTGCCAAAGAGGTCTGGAGCTACCTTGACATACTTTGCCAGGAAAATGATCAGATGGAGTGCAATAAACTACAAGTGTGTGTCGACAAGTACGAGTCATTCCAGATGCAACCTGCAGAGACTATAAAGGCAATGGAGAAGAGATTCAACACCATCGTCAGGGATCTCAAGGCTTTGGATAGGTCGTACTCAAATGCATATCTTAACGCCAAGATCATATCTGAGATACCAAAAGAGGATTGCTTCGTCAAGATAACCGCGCTGAAAGAAAAAGACTTATCCAAAATGAGGACCAAAGAATTGTTCGTCCCAGCTACAATCCCATGAATGGGATATCCAAACGGTGAACAAGAACAAGGCCATGCGAGCAGCCAATTCGCCTAGCCACTAAGCTGAAGACGCAGCTTACTTTGTGAAGAAGGATTCCAAATGGAAACCCAAGAAACCCTTTCATACTGACCAACCAGTCAAGATTACAACAAGAAAAACCAACGACATCTGACCATGGGTGAAGACATTTCTAAGATCAATGATGTCAATGAACAATCGGGCACGAATTCTTCTAATGCAAAACCGACTATTTTGACTAGATATATGAAGGATGGATCTTTTCAACCAACATCCTCTGACCATCAAACAATCGAGAATGTCTATGATGCTAATGATCATGCTGAGACCTCGAATTCCATAACCCTAAATGATAGCTTACATCAAGGGGGAATTCATACTAGTGTCTTCCAAGCTGACGATGCTGATGAAGAACATGAAGACCTAGGAACACAGACTGGTAATCTTGAAGGCCAGACTAATGTTGAAGAAGCCAGGATTGACGATGCTCAAGTCCAGACAGCTGAGGCTGACAGCGGAGTACAGACTGAAGACGGAGTCCATACTAAAGACCAAGCTCAAACTCAACTTCAAGTCCGGGTTTACTCAAGCACAAATCAAACAATCCTAGGGAATGAAATAATCCGATTGCAGGAGTTCAATCTGAGGATCCATTCACTTAATTCGTTCAAAGAACTTCAATGACCCAAATGGCTTCACAACCATCTAGAAGAAGTTGTACTGGATGATGTCACCAATCCAGTTCGAACCAGACAAGGCAGTGCGCTACTTACGTCCTTTATCTCTCAGATGGAACCTACAAGAGTAGCAGACGCATGTCAATCAGCTGACTGATAATTGACATGCAAGAGGAGCTTGCAGAATTCACTCGCATCCATGTTCGGGACTTGGTATATCATCCATTACATCAGTTTGTGATCGGAACCAAGTGGGTATTCAAGAACAAGTGTGATGAAGCTGGTAACATTGTCAGAAACAAAGCCAGACTAATTGCAAATGGATATGCGTAGTGCGGAGGAATCAATTTTGATGAGACCTTTGCTGCTAAGAGGATAGTAAGGTATCTGAAGTGCACTGAGTTACTTGGAATTTTGTATCCCAGATGTGACGAGCTTACTCTCATTGGATAATCAGACTCAAACTTTGGAGGTTGTTGTATTGATCGCAAGAGCACGAGTGGAACTTGTCAGTTTCTTGGACATAAACTGATAAGCTGATTTAACAAGAAACAACACTCGATTAGAACATCTACAACAGAAGCGGAATGCGTTGCAATTGCTAGTTATTGTGCTCAAATCCTATAGATCAAACAACAGTTGCTTGACTATGATGTGGACTCAGGATGTGTTCTCATCTACTAGGACCATAGCAGTGTGATGTGCATTACGAAGAATTTGGTTCATCATTCTATAACCAAGCACATTGACATTTGACACCACTTTATTCGTGATCATATCGAGAAGAAATATATAAGTGTGGAGTACATTCGTACTGACAATTAGCTTGCCGACATCATCACGAAACCACTTCCAAAAGCTCGCATTAAGGAGCTATGTATCAAACTCGGTCTTATGGATTTTGATGAAATCAAAGAATGAGAAGAATGAGATGTGGAATAAAACTAAGTCCAAGCTCTTAGTTTTTATCACCTCAAAGGTTGATACTGAGTCCAAGCTCTCAGTACGCCCTTAAAAGACCATCTAAAAAGGATATACCAGTCTTTTTTATATCAACAAGTGGTTGAAGATGATGTGAAGCGGACTATGATTAAGTCCAAACTCTCAATCTTTCAAGGCTAATGAAGCCGAAGAGATGCAGATTAAATTTGAGTCCATGCTCTCACTTTCAGAATTGAAAATTGAAGACTAAGTCGACAGAGATCCATGTTAACAATTTTTTATCCAAGCTTATGCACCTGTACTGAGTCTGAAGCTTTCCATGCTTATCAGCCATACTGATGACCATATTTTGGGCGGGATGTTTGAACTTCATATTTGCGTATACGATACGCCACATTAAATGCAATATTTAATGCAAAAGGATGTGAACAGACATTTGAATCTTATATTGAAATCTGTGATCAAATAGCACCCTGCCAAGTGAACATGTTCGGGACTTGAGAAGGAAAGCCACGTCAGAACCCACGACTCTAGTCGTAGGTATAGGGCAGTCCAACTGTCGTCGATTTCCCAAGAGTCGATTCGATTCTCCAAGCACGATCTCAATCGTCAATTTCTGATGTTACTGATTTTCTTCTGACTATTTATAGGGGTCGCTTATCACCTTCCATATTATTTTTTCCAACCCTTACCTTCCAATAATCTTACACTTCAAAACTATTCACCACCCTTCTCTATCTTTATGATAAAGAAAAGGATGAATACACCCGATATCTCTACAATCACCACCTTTTTAGGTGTGGTCAAAGAGGGGGAAGATGTATAAAAGGAGCAGAAGAGATCGAAAATATAGAGTGAGATCAGTTCGAAGAAGCAGTAGTAGGAACAAAAGAAATTAGAAGGTTTCTTCTACATGGTCGTCTCCTTCTACTAGTTGTCTCGTTCTATTAAGTCCATGAGGTGGACTGCTCGAGGCTCAATGTGACATGCCAATTACAAGGCATGGTCACTAAGAGAGCTCATCCAGCATGATGTCAACAAACTGTCAATGAGGACATACGACATGATGAGAAAAAGGAGCAAGAGAAGGGGGAATGTTATAACTGAGAAAATGCCCACACCCCTTCTTGGAGACATCTAAGGAAGAGGAAAGTTGGTCAACATATCTAGTTGTCTTCCTTGGATGAGGTACTGAGATCAGTTGACAGTACCAGCAGCAGCTTCGATGAGGACCAAGAAGACCAAGAGTAGCCTAGCATTGTCTTGTAATAGATTTGTATAGATTTCTTGAGTTAGTTCATCCCTGTACTCGTAATGAGAATACTTAAAGGATAAACTAACTTGTTGATGACAATTTTCTTTTGTCCAACAATGATCTTCGTTCTTCATAGTTGAACTTACACATTCTAGTGTAATCAGGAAGCTTTGTTTGCTCTCTAGTTTACTTAAGATTTTAATGCTCTGAACTTACTTGAAAAATAATAATGGAGCAATATCTCTCCAAGCTTATAAGAAGAAGATCTTAAGTAGGATTAAGCTTAGTTTGAGGAGGAATCTTTCTGAGTTTTTAGACTGATAGTTTTTACTTGTAAAAACTCTAGAAGTTTATCGCTCCTCATCAGCTTAGGTTAGAGATGGCTTTCACCACACCAAAAAGGGGAAAATTGTTAGAAAATTTAATAGAAATATCCTTCCTTTATTATTATGTTTTGGTGGGTCAAAGTATGTACAAGCCATCTTAGATAGTTTCAGCATAGCCGAAAAATGTAACGTCCAATATATGATCTTTTATTGAGTAGTAAGCTGGAGCTAATTTGAAGACTAGGTTGTCTAATCAGTCTAGAATGCGAAAAAGACTCCACAGACAAAGGTTCGAGCCGAACTTACTAGTCTGGATGATTATGAGTCTAGCTGAAAAGTTTGGATTTCGTCATGTACGAATCTAGCATGTATGGACTCAGCGAATACACTATACTTACAAGAATAGGGACCAAGCATACACCGAAGGATGATGTCATCAGCATGGACTTGCAAGTATGACAGCACCAGCATGGACTTTCTAGTCCAGGTCCCACCGCATAAAGACAAGAAGAATCGGTTGAGGAATGTACTAACGAAGTACAAACTTTAAGGATTGGAGATGTCTTAAAGTCTGCACGCACAAAACTCCAAGTTTTGATACCTAGGACGACTAGTCCGAGATTCCTCAAACTAATGGATACTACCATACTGACACAAAGATGAATCGTCGTTGTCACTGTCAGTAAAAGGCGGAGCAAGTGCAAAACATCTGGATAAGCACCATCTACCAGCCTAGCGCAGCAGCCAACAGAGACATCCAATTGGACATCTTACAATATGTCTCTAATGGATATTTATTTCAAACCTTAAACCTCACAACTATAAATATCAGAGAAATCCACAGAAGAAGATTACGATCTGCAAACTCAAACTATACAAGTTATAATACGCAATCACCGAACTGAGTAAGTGATACGTGCGTAAAATGACCCGTATTTTGATGTGTGAACATGCTTG
>JAPKLW010000077.1:516163-540798 GCA_026898455.1 Plectranthus barbatus
CTTGTGTGTGGTTGAGAGTTTATTGCTATTGAACTTTTACCGCATCAGTAAGCAATAGCATACGACTTTCAAGGTTGCTACTCACGTTCACGACTCTTAAGATTTTATGTGTTTCACCTTAGTGAACACGAGACTCAGAACCTTAATGTTACTACAACAATCAAGTATGTCTTGTACTCTGACTCTTACGGGCAACCTGCCGCCAATGAGACAGTTCAAGGGAGAACTATAAAAACCCTATTCCATCTACGAGGAGGCTGAATGGTGCGCCCACACTCTGAGAAACTGCAAAGCAAAGAACCAAAAAAGGACCAGGCGAGTGCGCTTGTGGACTGAAGGACAAGGCATTCTTCAGCAAGCAATAGATCGTAGGAGCTCCTGTAAAGTTCTAAGCTTAGTGGATTTCCAGACTTAGGTCAGAAGAGTGGACATAGGACATTTTGGTCTGAACCACTATATATCATTTTTCATTTACTTCTTTATTTCATACTGTCGGCTTATTTATTTTTAAAACTCAACTCTCTAGTTTGGAAGTATATCTCGAATATTGACACTAAGCATACTTGACTTTAAATACCTGAACAAGATTTGACAAATCAAGTTGACACGTCACCATCAGCTTGGATAAGTGCAAGTATACCGAACAAACAAATTTAATTTTTGTTGTGCATACATTTTTTTTACTTGATAAACCGGGACCAACATCAAGCGACTCAAGTAAGACAAACTTAGAAGAAAGCCTACATGAGTTTGAGAATATGGTCATGGATGTTGGCTATCTCAACAAAATGGACGTCAACGAATTGGTGGACTATCCAGGTAAAAATGATGAATGTTCAACGATTCAAAGTTTAGAGAAAATTGTTGTTGATATTGAAGATCTTACTAATGATGAAGTTGAAGATGATTGAATACCGTTGGAACCAGTCACGAGAAAGGAGGCTTTGAGCGCGACAACAACTCTTCATAATATTTTGCTGCAGCTAGAGAACTCGACACCAGAACCCTAGGCTGCAATTAAAAAAGTTAGGGATGAAATCCTACTAGATTAAAATTTTAAAAAAATCATGTAACAATAGATTCATATTTTAACAAATTACCATGATATATATAATTGTAATATTTATGAATTATTAATTTAGAGTTTGAATGGGACCTAATATTTATAAAGGGATTTTTTGAAAAATTATTATCTTATTATCTTATCGAATTTAGTGATTTTTTACAACGGCCCAAGTTGGGACCGGAAATTTTTATTATTTTCGAGAATTTATTAATTTATAGATGTTTTACTGTATCTTTTAAATTACAAAAATCTCATGGTCCCAACAATATTAATTTATAGAGGTTTTACAGTATAGGGAAAGGGATCAAATGAGTATAAATCCCCCCCATAAGAAAAAAGAATGAATCTTATCCATTTGATCTAAATAAATCAATGGTTGATATGCAATCAACCAACAAGTAAATCACAATCAAGCAACATAGTAATCAAGCAACAACCAAAACACAATCAAGCAAATGTGGTAATCATACAACGAGCAAAACACAATCAAACAACGTCATTTTTTAGGTTTATTTTCGTACGAATACGGGCCCAAGGAACCCTTGAAAGCAATAGCAAGAAATAATTCGAGAAAAGCAACGATAATCGATGAACAAGTAATCACTAAGGAACCAGACACTTAGAATAAAGTTAGAACCATTTGATCACTGATATTTTAACCAGATTAATTGCAATATAGTGGCCAAATAAATTTATAACTCAAATGTCGAACCCACAGAGAATGATGTACAAAATAAACTCATGTACTAAAACATAGTTTTTGGATAAATTGTTTGAGCAATTGAAAAATAGATTTTGAATTTTTTTTGAAGATAACAATAATGATTTAAAGCTAATAAAGGATAATGCAAATCCTAGGGTTGAACTTCTACTCTGGATGACATGTAAATAAATAAATATTCATGCAACAGGTTAGATATCAGAAAAGTGTTATATTTTTCTTGATCTGGCAAATAATAACTAGATTAATAACAAGTGCCTATCTCATCATGGTCTCAAGAACACCTATTAATTAATCTCATAAGATCAACAGATTTAAATCCCTACAATCTAGTACTTCTTGATCTGACAGTATAGATCGCATCATGCATTCCTAATCCCACTATCAATATTCACCTCTTGGTCCTTCTATCAATAGCTAGACATCTAAATCAATCTTCACCTCTCGGTCCTTCAATTAATTTAGAATTATGAACAAAAGCAAGAATCACAAACCATCAACAATGAATTAAACAATCAAGCATGCATCCAAAACAGTTGTACAAAACCTAGAATTTCTAGGAAAATTAACTAAGCATAATAAAATAAAGGGACATAATTAAATAAAAATTAAATTGCATAAATAAAATAAGAACATTAAAGTATTAAAATAAAGCTAAAAACTAAAAAGAAACTATGGGACTAAGCCCCCAAAGGGAGGTCCAATGAATAATCTAATCTAGAGGGGTATTTATAGAGTTTGTGTAGGCTTTACATGGCAAAATCCTTTAAGGTATAAGATTAGATTTGATGCAAATCTAAATCTTAATATCATATTTTACATAAACCTTCTTTTTTGGGTCTTCAAGGCTTCCAAGTTGATGTATATCTTTTATTTCCACCAAATCTCGCCCAAAAAAGGTGTAAAATCCCATTTTCCAGCAAAATTGACTCGCATGTCGATTGACACGAAGGTTGGTCGACATCCCAGATGTCGCTCGATACAGAAGCTTTGCCAGAAGTCATTCATTTGCGCAGTCTCACGGTTTTGGCCATAATTTTTGCTCCCGAACTCCGATTGACCCGATTCCAGTTGCATTGGAGAGCTAATTCAAAGATATTTCTATTGCCATACTCCATTAGCTCAGATTTCATGTGTAGAATAATTAGTTACTGTTTCTTCAAACATCTGCTGCTTTCGGTACAAGTTTCCAATGAATTTAGCCTCAAACCTGCAAAATCTTATCATGCCAAGCATAAAACCACTCTAGATAGACTAATGCAACAAAAACAATGTAAATAAACTAAAACATATCAAAAATACTAATTAATCGAACCAAATATGAGTGAAAACATGAACTCATCAATCCCCCAAACTTGAATATTTGATTGTCCTCAATCAAAAGAAAAAATAAATCTCAAGTTCATGTAATCAAAGTGTACAATGCCTCACAAGATTCATCACAATCCAAGAATAAAATATTCACATTACACAAACAATCCAAATCAAGCCAGAAAATCAGTAAACTTTGGAAGAACCTCACAAGATAGTGTATCGCTCATCGCTCAAGTTGTTGGGTTTTCAATGAAAGCACTCACAACATGTATGAAGAAATTTCTACCATAGGCTTGCAAAATTTTTAGAATCTACACTTCTCAAATGTGCACACAAGTAAAGAATCAGAAAGGACTTTGATTAGGTTGTAATGTAGGCTTTTTGTGAAAGGTAGGGAAATATGGCCAAATGACTAATTTAATTAAGTTCATGACTCTCAACAATCTAGCCACTATTTATTCATCATCCACCATTTTCCTAATATATTCAACACAAACTAAGGCTCCTTCTTTTTCTTCTCTCTTCTTTTTTTTTCTTTTTTCTAGAGCCCAACCTTCTTTGATCACCAAATGAAAATTTCTTATCCACTTACAAATATTGCCCATCATTTTTCACCTCAACTCATAGACAAGAAGGAATCCAAACTTTCCTTAACTCGTGGACAAGAACAGAAAACCCAGGACTCAAAGGCTAATCCTGAACAATATAAATTAATAAACCCTTATTTCACCCAAATCTTAGAGACAAGATACAATTCACATGTTTCATAGCACTCTCTCATAGACAAGACAGAACTATAATGTTTTTCTTAACTCATAGACCAAGAAAGAAAAAGTAACAGGCTCAAATGGGCTATTCTAGGGATAAAATATCACAAGGGACAGTGTTTAGGATAATTTGGCTAACAAAGATGGTCTAAAATCATTTTCTATCATTGTGCACACTATGCAGTCTCGAAATAGAAAGGAAGCAAGTTCAAGAGAAATGAAAACATACATGCGAATCTCACATGAAACAAAATCAGGCTCAAATCTCACTTGGAAAAGTAGGTGCATAATGTGCTAAAGCAGGTCGAGCAGAGTTACAGCTAAGCTAGAAAGAAGCGTCATAAATAAAAGTCCTAGAATGTTTGAAATGAAGTCGATTGCCCCTATTTATAGTTCATAGGGGAGTCAATTACAAGTATTCTAACTGCCAAAACCCTAGCCGCTAGGTTTTCCTTGAATTTAGGAGTTGTTGGAGTTGTCTCTAAGAAAATAGGGGCTGCTGCAACTACCAGCATCCTTTTAGTAACTGCCAAGACTTATCTGCGAGTTGCCACCTTGGAGACCTTGGTCGGGCACCTCCCTAGACGACCTCCTAAGAGTAGGTGCATGTGATGATCTCCTCAAGGAGGCATAGAGGTGTGTGGTTCCCCTTTAGGACCTGCTCATCTCAGCTACGTCCTGCTCCAACTTGTAGTGGGCCTGCAAGCTGCACCTATGCAGCTCCCCCGGAATTGGATATTAGCCATCTTAAGTGGGTCCGGGTAGGTCCTCTTAGGCCGTAGCCCCAATAGTCGTAAACATAATCAAGTCCTAATGAAGGTTGTGAAGACCCATCACACCCTGAAGATCAGAAAACATAAATTAAAATCGGCTGATGAATAAGACAAAGAAGCTTATACAAGGACTTACCTCAACCGCCTTCTGGTCTACTTCAATCATTTGCTCGAAGACTGGACCAACTGATACATTGGGGGCAGAGACTGACCCAGTCAGCAAGCGCCGAGCATGGGACACAAAGATCTTCATATCAGCTGCCCAACCAGTGGAAGGAGACGGTGGGGTAGGAGGAAGCTATCGTGACCTCTCCGCTTCACGATCATGGGACCCTTCTGGATCCCCTCTCTTCCCTTCCTCCTCCTCTCCCAACGTTGATCCTGCTTGTCTTTAGAGAACAACACCACACGTTCCTCCCTCCGCTTATCCTCCCTATGCGAGCCTTCCTTACCATTAGCACACGATTGATGCTCGTCATGATCTGCCTGCAACCTCTTACGAGGGGGGAATCAAGACGATGACCAGACAAATGTCACTTTCTACCAACTGACCCACATCTTCTATAGCTCGCTCTTTCAGCTTCTATGCCTCCACCAAAGCATTAGTAGGAGCCTTATTTCCTTTCATCTTGTTAGGGAGATCTTCAATCCTGCTATTTGAATATCGAAGACCAGTTGCAAAAACACTCCTGCCAGCACGCACCTCCTACCACGATCCCAAAGTTATAGCGTACGCCCTGTCCACCCTCTTTAACTTGGCATGCGTGAGTTCAATATACCATAAACCTGCATACCAGAAAACCAAATGTGAGAAGAAGGACAATGCAAACAAACCAGAAGACCGGAGTAAACTCTGGGTCCTCAGAAATTCATTCCCATGAAGAACCATCGGTTCCACCACTTGGAGCAATTATCAGGAGCATCTTGCACCAACGGAGATCGATCTCCAGTCCACTTTGTCACATAAAAGTAACCAGCGCGGAAGGGATTGGGGAGATACATATGATTCCACTCACGGATCGAAGGAATACCAAGTATGTTATCCATGAAGATCAAGGAAGTACCAACCATATGACACCAACTCACGGGAGAATAATTATAAAGATCAAGACCGTAGGAGTTCAAAATATTGCAAAAGAAGGGATGCAAAGGAAAATCAACCCACTTCTCAATGATAGGAAGGTAGAAAGCAGTAAACCTAAGAGGGGATCGAAACACCTCACCTCCTCCAATGAAATACGGAACCTTGGAGGATCCCGGGTCACTTGTCCTAGAACCTCAACCAGTTGCACCTCCTAGACCATTGAAACAGCCTCTCTTACTTGGTCCTTCTTGACGGCCTTCCCTTTCCCCTTCTTAGACCTACCAGACTGTACTGGAGGATCACCTCCAGAGAAAAAAGAGACACCTGGATAGATGATAACCAGACCCTAAACCCCCACTCTGATCGAGCTCGGGGGAACCACACCCAAGAGAGAGAGAACCTAGTTCCTCCGGTGCAGACAATTCCGGAGATAAATACTCAGAAAATGGATGAGGCGAACTACTCCCCCTATTATGAGAATCGGACGCAGAGGACATGGCTGAACAACGATAGAAAATACCTAAAACTTTTCCCTAACCCCTCAAAGAACTCAAGTCCCTAAGAGAAAAACTACCACACACTCCACAAGAGAATAACTTAAGAAACAAAAAGGTAACGAATGCGACTAACCTTAGAGAAAGGGGAAATCAACTCGGGGAAAAAGATCGAAGTCACCAGGAGAAATCACCAAAGAGCAGACAGAAGTAGCAAAGCTGGTAGAATGGGAAAATCGAGGGTGATGTGACCCCTATTATAGCCGACATTTGGCTTCTAATAACCTAAGTAATTGCCCCCCACTTTCCACGTAATTACGGTTATACCTAAACGTGGGCGGTAAAATTATCCCCACTCCCGCACACAAATTTCATTGACATGACCAGGATCTGCGACCCGGGGAAAAACGACCCACAATGACACGACCTAAGTACTTTAGGACCACATGATCTCGAAGATCTAACGAGTGAACAAAAAATTAGGGCCCCTGCACGAGTTCCCCACGGAGACGCACAAAGTGTTGTACATGAGAGTTAAGCTCCCATAAAGCGGGATACTCTACAGGATATCCCCCTCCTACCTCATGGTTCCGGACCCATGATTTGAGCCCGCAAGATAACTCCATGGAGCTACTTGCACTCCCGTGTAGGAACCACAAGCAGACTCCCGCACCTATCGAGCTCACCCATGGGGAGATCGACCTTCCACAGGAGATAGGGACCTCACGAGGACCCTTCTAGGGCTCCCGATGCCTCCTTATGTCGGAACTTTTGTGCTTTGATCATTCGTATTGTGACAGATTCGATCCTTCATACTGTTCGACCTTAGGCCTCTTGAGGGATCAACCCCAAGCCCAAAAGAGCTATTGTTGGGCCCAAATCTGGTTGGGCTAAGTCACGACAGACCCAATATGATTGACGACAGTCGGGATACGAAAGTCCACTACATGAGGAGGGTCTAGGCCCAAAAGCCACCAAGCCCCATCAAGCCACACGCATGACCACGAACTACAAGAAAGGTCCAGCTCCCGAATCACACGACTCAGAGCCACAAAACCATACTTCACGACCTACCCACATGATTGGGAAGATCAATACCCGTTCATGGGAAGCTCAAAGAAATCATTGAGGGCTCAACCCTAACTGCTCCTGCAGTAATAAAAACCGCGCATAGCCACTCAGCGCATCCCCCCGAAGAGCGGCCAAGCAGATAGAGATCAGGTTGTACACGATCTGGAGAACCGTTAGGAACCCTGGCCGAACTACCTCTAAAAAAGATGTTGTCGACAGCCTCAAGCCATGACCTCCAATAAAATCGGAATTATCGCCTAAATCTTGTAAGAATGTAACAGCCCCTCTTGAACTATAAAAGAGGGGCCGATAGGCCATTCTCGACATGATTTTTCCTTTAATAGCACTTGTACTTTCATAATGTTGTGGTTGTGCTCTTCTTTGATAATGAAACTGTATATTTTTGTCGTGCTTTTGATGTTTTCTCTCTATTCCTTGTATTAAGTTATGAGGGTCCCTACTTCATCACAAATAAAACCTCAACAAACGGTGTAGATTTATTCATGTTGATGGGTGAAATTTAGTGAATAACAGAAAAATAAAAGGAAGAATACTAAAGACAGAGAACCGTCGCAGAATTTTATTAGAGAGAAAATATAAAGAGTTTTCAACCATTTTTACAGATTAAGTTGCAGGTATCTATAGAGTGGGAATCCTAAATACATAAGGAATAAAGATTAAATAAGGTAAGATATATCATATCTAGATTAGGTTAAATCTATGAAAATAAGAGAACTCAGAAATGTAGTATGTTCTCTCTTTTCAGCAGGTCATGTCATTATTAGTGTGCCCCCGGGTCGTCCGATCCGACCGGTGGTCTCTTCCAAGTCGTTCCTTCCAAATGATGGGGTACCGCGTTTAAGGAGTGATGCAATCGCTGAGTCAGGTCGATCGCTTCCACTCCGGGTGATACGATCGCCCTATAGAGTCGATACAAGCTTAACTTGATGTCGGGTAGTTCCCATCATCTGAGGTTGATGGGTTGAGCCAAAGGGCCATTCAACGAGAAGTCATTAGTGATGGATTTATTTACTGAAAGCATTATGATTGGTATATTATGTACAAGGTCGATTGGTTAATATACTGGGAATCATAAATGTTGTATGTTCATCTCCTGTCTGAATTAACAAACATGTGTCGCAAACGCTCTTATCCTCTTATCTCATCGATAAGGAGATCATACGGTGTGTAGTAGATCACGGAAGATTGTATGGATCGTTTGACCTAGCGAGATATAAATAGTTATCACAGCTGAGACAGTTCCAGGATAAACTGTCGGTGTAGGCTGCAGCATATGCAGTAATAAGCATCTTATCTTGGATGGCTTGGTATGCTATTGTGGGGCATGATGGGTTTTGTATACTGAAAGCATTTCTTATAATGAGTATACGACGGTTTATTTCTCCTATCTGTAAAACAAACTTACATGTATGTAACAATGGTATCCTCTTGTCTCACCGATAGGGACAATCATACGGCGTGTAGTAGATCGCAGAAGACAGTATGATCACTTGACCTAGTAAGACATAAACCTGATCACAGTCGAGACAGCGTATGAGGATACGTCTGTCCGGATGGTTGCGGCATTGTCGGAATAAGCAGTCTGTCTTGGTTACTTGACATGCTAGTACGCAAGGGTGGCGTATTGATGGACCGCAGTGAGATGTATTCGACTGTCTGACATCAGCGAATACAAGATCTCGTTCTTGATTGAGTCCAAACCCTAACGAAGGTTCAGGGGTTTGCACGGATTGACTGTTGCTTTGACTTTCCATGGTAGAGAGCCTGAGTAACGAGCTCGTATATCCGCATCTTGGGTAACAGCAGTTCGTGTAGTACTTCCTGAGACTGGGTTTAGGTAACCATATCCGAGTAATAGGATGGGGACATTCCCTGAGGAGCTCAATGACATTCATCGTGCCAAAGTCCTGCAGGCTGATTAAGTTCAGGCACGAGTGATAAGGATTGAGTGGTACTACTCAGGAATAATAAGATATTAATTAATTGTAGATAGAGCTTGTTAGAAGCTCCGATTAATTAATGAATGTCTGGTAACCTTAAATATGGGGATATTTAATAAATGCAACCCGATCTCATAACGTGGTAATAAAGGGGTAGGTCAGTATTAATTCTGTGGTAAAAAGGATTAATATTAATTAATTGATTATGTCATGGGTTGTGGACATGGGAATTAATTAATTTATAGGCCCACTTTATTATTTGCATTAGGTCCCAGGTCTGGCTCTGTTGTTCATAATAAATTCATTAATGCATGTATGAATTTTATTTTTGTCGTGGATGGTTTTTGTTTCTCGTGGCAACCTATTTGATTCAGTTCGCGGTGGTTTATCCGTGTAGGGTTGAATCTGTTTTGTAAAATCACGAGAAAATCTGTGATTAGTTTAGATTTGATTAAAATTTGTAATAGAATAGTTTTTGTAATTTTTATTCAAATTTTTAATTGGACGGGTTGGGATGAAGAACGAAGACAGAGCCGACAGAGGGCGGCAGGAGGCCGCGACGGCGCGCACTGATGCTCGTCGCGAGCGGGCGGCGGCAGGGCCAATGGCGCTGGGCGGTGGCGGCGGTGCTGGCGGCGGCTGCTGTCCCGTCGCGGTGGTTTGCAATTTGGTGGCTGGTGCAATCCTGTGTAAACCCTAGTTTTGCATTAGGGTTTGGGGCCAATCATCAAATCACCAAACCCTAAATCCCAAAAGATCTGGTGGATGAAGATTTGGAGGCCCTGGAAGATTTGGAAAGATTTGAAAAGATTTGGACTTATTCAAATAAATTCAAAATTCAAATTGTAATAGATAGGAATTTATTTTCCTGTTTTGTGGGGCCACGAGAAATTTTTGTTTGCCTTAATTATCCTCGTATGCTATGTGATTTATTATGTGCGCAATTAAGCATGTGTAGATAATAGGAAAATCATGATTTACTGCTTCTATTATTTAAGGCTTCCCAAGCATGCTTATGTGATTAATTTCTTGTTGGATTATATTTTGGGAATTTTTGGGCTTGTTTAATTACATGCAAAAATTTGGAAAATATAATGACAAAGAAATTATATGTGCGCATATAAGAAACCTTTTTGAAACAAAAATACTAAGCAGAGTTTTTAATTAAAATCAATCGACCTCCTCAAAGCGGTCCTAGGCTGTAAGTGTATCTCTCGCTCTAGTAAACATCTACGAGTGTAGCTTGCTAGTTTTTGGAGGTGCATGGGTACGATTGTTGGGATTTCTAAACAAACAATTTAAATCATGTGAATAGTGGGAGGGTTTTGCGTAAACGTCTACGAGTATAGCTTGCGTAGATCTCTTTCATAAGTATTCTAGGATTGATTTAATTATAGATAACAAAAGCTTTAAGGGCTGTGCGGTATGGTTACTTGCCATGCTAAACTGTCTCTTTTGGCCAGAGTTAAATTTATGGTTAATCGTTTAGAAACATCTTAGGATATAATGCAGTTGATGCTTCCCTGTCCTTGAGAGATGGTTTGGTCTAAGGTTTTCACTAATTATTAATTTCTAGTGTCGAAAGGTTCCTGACATGGTAGTGAAATTAAAGAATTGGGGCTTAAAACCCGCAGTTCTGGTTGAGGGTGACATCGTAAATGTCTACGAGTGTAGCTTGCGGTGGGAACTCTTGGGCAATTAGTGGAAAACATATATATTTGATTTATGAAAAGGTTTTCAATGCATTTGTTTTCAAAGTTCTGCATGTATGTTCTTATTTAAGATTCTTTATTGTTTCAGATATGTCTATGTCTACTGTTGATCATATTCTTGCTCTCAATCCTTTAACTGGTCCGAACTTCCCTGAATGGAGTTTTTGCATCAAACATGTCCTTTATCTGAAAAATCAAGCACATGTTCTTTTCATGGATCCACTTGTGTTTGGCTATGATGGAGTTTGTGAACTTGAGCTTGAGTTTTATGAAAGATGGGAGGATGCTGATGATTTTGCCTACTTGCTTATCACGGCTGGCCTATCTAGAGAATCAAAGCACAAGTATGAGAACTTCAATAGGGCTGGAGAGATCTGGAAAGATCTCTTGACTGCTTATGGCAATGTGGAGCGGACAATCAACTATAGACTTGTGCACGATCTTGTGTGCAAGAAGATGGTTGAAGATAGTTCGGTGACAGCGCACATGATGTCTATGATTGATCTCATGAGACAGTTCACTGTGCGGGGTGGTAATATCAGTGCGCAAGGCGAGATTGATAACATCCTGAATTCTCTTCTGGAATCTTATTATGACTTTAAGGTAGTTGCTGCTGCAAGGGGAGAGTATGCTCTGCATGAGCTACTTGAGGACCTTGTAGTGGAGCAATCTTCCATGCGAGCACGGAAACCTGTTCTGACTGTTTCTAGTACTAGTTCAACAACCTCTAAGGTTGGAGATGATGGTGCTGAAAGCAAGCTCAGGAAAGCAGGAAGTGAAAGCAAGTCAAAGAAGGTGAAGAGAGTCATGGTCACTCCAAAGAAGAACAGGTGTGCTGGATGCGGAAAAGTGGATTGTCCGAATGCTAAAGGACAAGGTACGTCATTTGCATTTGTAATGGAAACATGTTTAGCATCGGTTTCTACTCATTCGTGGGTAGTGGATACTGGAGCTACTGATCATGTTTGTTACATTTTGCAGGGGTTCACACCAAGGAGGGTGTTGAAGAATGACGAGGTTACCATCTCGATGGGGAACGCAGCACAAGTGAGTGCAGCTGCCATTGGAGATTTCACCTTGTACTTTGATGATTCTGTTTTACTTTGAGAGATGTTTTGTACTTGCCAGATTTTCGGCGGAACCTTATTTCAGTTTCCAAACTTTACGTTGATGGATATTCAGTTATTTTTATAGTAGTGTTTCTATCATTGGTAATAACGGTGTTATCTATTGTGGGATGCTGAATAATTCTCTCTATGTTATTAACTGCAATCATAAGTCTTCCGCAAGTATTGCATGTAATTCATCCGAAATTGATAATCCTAGAAAGAGAAAATTACTTCTTCTCATGAGGATCTTACATATCTTTGGCACTTGAGACTGGGTCACATCAGCTTGAAGCGGTTTCAGCAACTTGCAGATGACGATACATTGGACTTAGTCCGGGCTGTACCTTATCAAGTCTACGAATCCTGCATCGAGAGAAAGATGTCAACTGGGCCTTTTAAGGCTAGTCAGTCTCGAGCAGAGGAAGTGTTGGAATTGATCCATTCTGACTTATGTGGACCCATGTCTACACAGGCTCGTGGAGGGTACGAATACTTCGTCACTTTCATTGACGATTACTCAAGGTATGAATACGTTTACCTGCTTCGCTACAAGTCTGAATGCTTTGAGAAATTCAAAGAGTTCAAGGTTGAGGTAGAAAACAAGGTCGAGAAAACAATCAAGTCACTGCGATCTGACAGCGGTGGCGAATACCTCGGTAACGAGTTCCTGCAGTATTTGTCAAACAACGGAATTACATCCCAGTGGACTGCACCGGGTACTCCCCAGCAAAACGGTGTAGCTGAAAGAAGAAATTGGACTCTTCTAGAGATGGTAAGATCAATGATGAGTTATGAAAACTTACCAATTTCGTTTTGGGGCTACGCATTGGAAACAACTGCTTACGTATTAAATGTGGTGCCTTCTAAAGCAGTTCCTAAGACGCCTTTTGAGCTCTTTCTTGGTCGCAAACCAAGTTTGTGCAAGTTTAGAGAATGGGGTTGTCCGGCACACGTACTAGCGAAGGAACCAGATAAGTTAGAATGCAGGTCAAAGGTAATGTTGTTTATAGGGTATCCCAGGCAAACAAAAGGTGGTTACTTTTACTGTCCTGAGAGTCAGAGAGTCGTTGTTAGCACCAATGCTAGATTCTTGGAGGACGAGTGATATCGTTCTTCAAGAAATTGAAAATGAGAATGCAATTCCAAGGGAAGGGGAACGTGCAAACGTTGGTGCACCCGTGAGAGGTTCAACACCACAGACACATTCTTCAGTGCAGGGTGCAGAACCACAAGTAGCACTTACTGCTGACATGGCACCGATGCCTCATCGTAGTGTGAGAGTTATTTTCTAGCCAGAAAGGTACATGTTCGTGGGTGAGTCTTCAGACTTGAGCCCGGAAGACGGACATGAGGACTATGACCCTCTGACTTACGAAGAGGCAGTGCAAGACAAGAATGTTGATAAATGACGTATCGCCATGGATTCTGAAATTGAATACATAACTGCTATGGATGTGTACCAGAAAACTTATTTGTCGGATGGCTTTAGGGTCATAGGGTGCCAATGGGTATACAAGAGAAAGAAAGGGGCGGATGGAGAAATCACGGCTTTTAAAGTTAGGCTGGTGGCAAAGGGTTATAGTCAGAAAGAGGGCATTGACTATGACGAAACCTTTTCACCCGTAGCCATGCTCAAATCCATCCGGATACTCCTTGCCATAGTCGCACATATGGACCTCGAGATTTGGCAGATGGATGTCAAAATCGCTTTTCTAAATGGTTACCTTGAAGAAGGTAGGGATATCTATATGCGGCAACCTGAGGGCTACGTGTGCAAAGGCGAAGAACATCTTGGCTGAAAGCTTAAGAAGTCCTTATATAGACTTAAGCAAGCTTCAAGGTCGTGGAACTTACGTTTCAATGATGTGATTAAATCTTATGGATTTGCACAGTTGGAAAATGAAAGTTGTGTTTACCAACTTTGTGTCAGTGGGAGCATGGTTTTCCTTGCACTATACGTTGATGACATACTCCTATTTAGAAACAACGAGGGAGTGATGTCAGAAATCAAGTGCTGGTTATCCGAACAGTTCCAAATGAAGGATTTGGGAGAAGCTGGCTACATCCTTGGGATTAAGGTCTTACGAGATCGTAAGAGAAGGGTGTTGAGCTTATCCCAGGCATCCTATGTGGATACTGTGATAGCCCGTTTCAGCATGCAACTCGCCAAGAAAGGCTTGCTACCTTTCAGACATGGTGTTCGTCTTTCTAGTGGGCAGTGTCCTGAGACACAGCGGGAGAAAGATGAGATGAGTCTTGTACCATACGCTTCAGCGGTGGGTAGCCTCATGTATGCGATGTTGTGTACCAGGCCAGATATCTGTTATGTCGTTAGCATGGTAGCAAGATATCAGTCTAACCCTGGACAGGCGCATTGGACTGCGGTAAAACACATCCTCAAGTATTTGAAGAGAACTAGGAATTACTGCCTAGTTTATCAAAGTGAGGATATGTGCCATGTGGGTTATACAGACTCGGATTTCCAAGGAGACCAGGATGAGAAGAAATCGACCTCGGGTTAAGTGTTTACCTTGGGAGGTGGAGCTTTATCTTGGAGGAGCTCAAAGCAGAAATGCATTGCTGACTCCACCATGGAGGCGGAATATGTCGCCGCCTCCGAAGCCTCGAAAGAGGGGGTATGGCTCAGAAACTACCTTTTGGAGTTGGGCATGATTTCGAGTTTGCCGAGGAGCATCACAATTTATTGTGATAACTCTGGTGCAGTGGTGAACTCAAAGGAACCGCGGTCTCATGGGGCAAGCAAACACATAGAGAGAAAGTACCATATCATACGAGAGATCGTATCGAGGGGCGATGTGCTGATCAATAAGATTGACACTAAGGACAACCTTGCTGATCCATTTACAAAGAGCTTGCCATAGAAAGTTTACGAAAGACATATTCGCGAGCTGGGTTTGAGGTGGATGCCGACCACTGACAGTGGTTAACGAGATAGCAGGCTAGATAGACGCACTGTATACTCTATAATAGCTTAGTTATGCTTTGAGTATAAGTGGGAGATTGATGGGTTTTGTATACTGAAAGCATTTATTATAATGAGTATATGATGGTTTATTTATCCTATCTGTAAAACAAACTTACATGTATGTAACAATGGTATCCTCTTGTCTCACCGACAGGGACGATCATACGGCTTGTAGTAGATTGCAGAAGACAGTATGATCACTTGACCTAGTGAGACATAAACCTAATCATAGCCGAGATAGCGTATGAGGATACGTCTGTCCGGATTAAATTCATAGGAGCATGCAAGGGTTTGTGAATTGTTGTTATGAGCAATAATCATAAATCGATCCGGTTCATTTGGATTTTGTGATTCGGTTCACGTACAAATCCCTACAGGGCACGCATTGATAAGAACCTAAGTTGAGATCGATTTTTTATCTGACATTAAAAGAATCTAGATCTTTATGGCTTGATGAGATCCTAAACCTAAATGAAGGTACAGAAGTATATGCAGATTGTGTATCACTTTGAGTTGCAGTGAAAGGCACTAGTTAAGCCTGTATATCTATATCTTGGGTGATAACATTCTGTGTATGACTGTCTGGTAGTGGAACTAGGGAACCACATCCAGTATAGGATGGTGACATTCCCTGAGCAGCTCAAAAGGTTCGTTATGCTAAAGTCCTGCAGGCTGATTAAGTTCAAGCATAAGTGAAAAGGTTTGAGTGGATTGACTCAGGAATATAAGATGTTAATTAATTAAATAGCTTGTCAGAGCTTAAATTAATTAACGAATGTTTGTAACCGTAAATGTGGGGATAAACCGAGCCCATTCAACCCGTACCCCAAAGCGTGGTAGCAAATAGGTAGGACAATATTGATTCTCTGGTGGAATGAATCAATATTAATTAATTAATTATATTCTGGGTTGAATATGGGAATTAATTAATCGATAGGCCTTATTTGCTATTTGCATTCCGGTCCCTGGTCTGGCCCATGAAAACTCAGACCCAATAGAAGTCTAGAATTTTCCTATAAATAGGCCTCAGTTTCTCAGATCACAACACACCACAAGAGCATATGTTGCAGCACAACAAACCAGTATTTTGGGAGTTGTGGTGATCGACTAGATCTGAGAAACAAGGAGGAAATTCTGCTTCTCAACCGAGCAAGGAATCTGAAGGGAATCTTCACCAGATATTCGGATTAGAGTTGGAATACAAATCAGAAGATCAGATCAGGAGGATCGTATTCTTTCTTCTCTCCCTCTTGTTTTTCAAAAATTATATCTTAATTTTCATAGATTTAATTCCTTTCATCTGTTAGGAATAAATCTTTGTACGCGGGAAAAGAGATCAAGATCAAATCTATGCGCACTCGTTCTTCAGGTTTCTACAATCCAGGTATTCCGCATAAACCCTCTTATGCATAATCAATAGGAGCATGCTAGGAATATCATAGGCATAGCAATTTATTTTTGATATTCCAATTAACGATCTTGGCTAACAAATTTATTGATTCAGTTCACGAATCCCTTCAGTTCGATCACGTAGTGGGCCCAGGATAGTCTTGGTCATTCTGGGGAACAACAATAGTCCCCCGACTTTATCGAGATCAATGTTGATTCGATGAAACTGAGAATTTTTTCAATGCTTGGGTCTTTTGATTCGCCCTATGACCAATCAGAAATATGACAAGGGAGGCGATAGAGAAATTTTTTACTGCACCTCCGTCGTATCGCCCCCGAGAGCTAGCGTGGAGGATTCTTCCACCCCTCTCCAACTAGCTCTCTGATGTGAAAGAGAAAGGCGCGACTGCCACCCTTTCCTGTATCAGTCAATAAATGCCTCGAAGTAATGAATGAGCTTGACGAGGTGGGGCTCCGAGCGATATAGCTGCGGGAGTGTCCCCGTAAGAGATTGCATGTAACGACCCTGAATCTATCAACACATGGGCCGACTACGCATTGCACGCGGGCAAATGCGGTAGAATCGATTCGCCTACGCGAGGTCCTCCTCCCAGATGATGATTGAGAAAAATGCAGTGATGGAGAACCTGTTAGGGGCTACCTGATAAGCTCATATTTATACTCACTTATCTATATTTTTCTCCATTGTTTCAAGTGTTTTATATTATGTTTTTACTTATTTCTGTGCATGAGTCTACTTTAGAGGGTGTTATGCCTTTGATGGGTGAATTTTGCAGGTTTTAGGCCAAATTCATTGGAAACTCGTACCGAAAGCAGATGATGTTCAAAGGAACAGTCACGACTTCTTCCACAGATGGAATCTGAGCTAATGAATCACATGGATGGAAAGATCTTTGAGTTAGCTTTCCAACGCAACTAGAATCGAGTCAATCAAAGTTCGGGAGCAAAAGTTATGGCCAAAACCGTGAGACTGCGCAGACAGAGGGATTTGTGTCGAGAGACAGGATTTGTGTCGACCGACAGGATTCCTGTCGATCGAAATCCTCCCTGTCGATCGAAATAGAGGTCAAAATTTCAGAAACGTCACAAACTTCAGCCATGATTTCGACTGGATGGTTGTGTCGATCGACAGCCTGTCTGTCGATCGACACAGAGGTTCGAGAAGACTATTTTTGGCCTGTTTTGGCAGTTTTTGCTACTTTGACCCAATACTCAAATTATGTCTTTTTCCCCCTCTATAAATATGAACTCTTAGGCACGAATTTCAGAGATCTTTTATGCATTATTACACTTAGAATAATTGAGCTTTGGAGTTTTTACAAGACATTCAAGGTTCCTCTTTATTTGTAAGTTCTTTAATAATATGTTTGCTTTAATTCTAGTCATGTTTTGTGGCTAGAACCCTAAACAGGTTCTAGGGTTATGATTTCTTTTCTGATGCATGTTTAATTGATATCAACTCTTGAAGCATGGTTTAATTCTCTGATTTAATTTTATAATCTAGATTAAAAGAAGGACCGAGAGGTGAATTGAGATCTAGGTTTATAGTTAATAATTGATGGATCGAGAGATGAAAATTATTAACAGGAAGAGAGAATTAATTGTGTTTGTTATCTGTCTCAAAAGGAAGAAACTTACATAGGAATAATTAGATAATTATGAGATTGATTAATTTGGTGTTCTTGAGACCGAGAGGAGATAGTCACTAATTAATAATCTAGGATTTAATTGTCTAACCAAGGAATTTCATCCACAAAAATCTATGTTTTCCCCATTGCTGAGTTGATTGATATTTGCATGTTGATGATTAGATTATCTGCCCTAGGATCTGTGCTTTCCTTTAATTGTTTTCAAAATCCTTTATTTTCTGCACTTGTCATCTTTAATTTCAAAACAAAACCCTTTTCTATTTCCTCAAACTTCTATGTCCTAGAAATTATAACTAGTACTTTGGATTTTTCATTGCACATTCCCTGTGGGATCGACCACCTACGGGTGTAAAAATATTATTTGCTTAACCGCTTTACTGCAGTTATCACTACCGCAGAGCTCGAGTCGATGAATAAGGAGGTCGAGCAGTTGATGAGGGAGAGGCAAGCTGCGCTCGACGAGTTGACCTTCGAGAAACAATGTCGGGATTCTCAAGCGAAGTAGGTGGCCCAACGCGAGCAAGAGATAGAAGTGGCTCGAGGTGAGGCGAAAGAAGCTCATGAGGCTCTTCACAGGGTATCGACCGAGGGTGAGGGTCTGAACCTGGTCGAGTTGATGCAAACATCTATAGGTCGATCGGTCTTTGCCGACCTGGCAGCCCTCGCCATAACTATGGCTCGGGATGCAGTCTTCAAAAATATCTTGAGCTCGATCTCGACTTCCTTCTGCCCGTTGAGTCCGACAATGGCTAGAATGATAAGCAGACCGACGAGCGGTCCGACCAGGGTGAGCAGAAGAAGGAGGGGGATTGCACCAATAGAGACCATCATGAGGGAAGTCCGCCCAAGTTGCCTTCGACCTCTTGACTGATCGGACCACTCTTCTTTTATTTGGATGACTATGTTGTTTCATCTTTTGAACAATGCTTTATGTGTTTTGATCTCGTGTACTTAACTAGATTAATCTCAGTACGACTATTATCCATTGTTGCATTCAAAACGCTTCTTGCTTATTTTGGTTATGAAACATGAAACAAATTAGAATCGAGAGGTCCAATCTAAAAATAAAGTAAAAGATATCAAAAGTAACGACTCATTTTTACTATTGTATCGTGCGATCAACTTTCAGTAGAAGAATCTCTTCAAATATTTTATGTTCTATGCGTTTGGTATTGCCTTTACCTCCGGGGTGATCAATCGATAAGCCTCGTTCTTTACCACCTCCGATACGACATAAGGCCCTTCCCACGTTGGACCCAGCTTCCCTGAGTTGAGCTCCTGGGTGTTCTGGAATACTTGTCGTAGCACCCAGTCTCCAACTCGAAGTGTTCTCAATCGTACTGACTTGTTTTAGTGTTGGTCGACTACTCTTTATCTCTGTTCTATCCTTAGTGTTGTTCGACTCCTCTTCTCATTGAGGAGTTCCAATGCCTTCAGCATTTTCTTTCGTTTGATTCCTCGTCGAAGAACTCGATATAGGGGCTACCTTGGATTACTTTGATCGGGGCCACCGCCTCTAACC
Source organism: Plectranthus barbatus (assembly GCA_026898455.1). Taxonomy (NCBI): domain Eukaryota; kingdom Viridiplantae; phylum Streptophyta; class Magnoliopsida; order Lamiales; family Lamiaceae; genus Plectranthus; species Plectranthus barbatus. Next base: position 535,803 of record JAPKLW010000077.1, read on the forward strand.
CATAAATTAGTGAGAAGGGGGTCTCCCGTGTTGCGGTTCGATGGGTGGTGCGGTTCGACCATAAGGCATCCGGGAGCTCATCAACCCATGCCAATTTCGAAGCTCCCAGCTTTCCTTTGAGGGTGCTGATCACCGTTTTATTGGTCGACTGAGCTAGGTCATTTGCTTCAGGATATCTGGGGGTTGAGAAGAGTACTCGCACCCCTAAGGTTTCGCAGTAGTCCTTGAATTTTTGCTTAAAAATTGCCTCCCGTAGTTTGTGATGATTTCTCGGGGTAGACCAAGGCGGCACACAATATATTTCCAGAGAAAATTGATCATGTCCAAGTCCTTAATGTTTGATAGTGGTTCGACCTTGACCCATTTGGTGAACGAGTCAGTAGCGATTACTACATACTCCTTACCTCCTCGTGCTTTAGATAGATTTCTGACTATGTCGATCCCCCACCAGTGGAACAATCATGTTGGGATGTTCGGGTTGTGTGGCTCGGCTTTGAGGTGGCTTAGCCCAGTGAATTGTTGGCAGCCCTTACACCGCTTAGTAAATTCCTTAGAAATAGCTTGGAGTGTTGGCCAAAAGAAGCCGGCTGATTTTTCGGGCAAGCATGATTACCACAACTCCCCGAGTAGACCTCCTCAAAATTTTGTTCGAGCTTCTTCACCAAGTCATAGTACGCCGCCATTCAACTGTCTTTGGCTTTGAACTTCCTTGAGAATTGGTTGATAATGAGCTGCGAGTCAGACTCGACTATCAGTCTTGTCACCCTTAAAGCGATGCTAATTGGAGTCCTGCAATCAGGGCCTCGTATCTGGTTTTATTGTTGGTGGCTTTGAATTCAAATCGTATCGCTCTCTCGTAGACTACTCTTTCTGGAGAGATGAGGTACACCCCAGCTCCTACCCCTTTAGAGTTACTAGAGCCGTTGATGTGTAGGCTCCATGATTCTACCGAGTCAGTTTGTGGGGTGAGCTCAATCTCCGCCTGAAGGTGTAGCGCCGGTGTATAGTCGGCGATGAAATCAGCTAGCATCTGAGACTTGATGGTGGTCTAGGGCTCAATCGCAATCCAAAGCCCCCTAGTTCCACGGCCCACTTCATCATTCGACCAGAGAGGTCTAGTTTTGACAAGATATTGCGTATCGGTAAACTTCATACGACCACTATTTCATGGACTCAAAATATGGTCTTAGCTTCCTTGATGCCATCACCAAGGTGAGGACGAGTTTCTCGAGCGCCAAGTACCAGGTCTTGGTGTCAAGCAATGTCTTGCTCATGTAGTATATTGGATGTTGCAACTTGTACTCCTCTAGAATCAGGACCCCGCTCACCGCTCGGTCTGATACGGCTAAGAACAGTTGCAACACCTCTACCACCACGGGCTTTGACATGACTAGAGGTGTCGGTCGGATGAGTAACGTGAGTTCTCCATCCGGCTGGTGTTCCATCACGTAAAACTTGCATTGTTTGTCCTCCGGTCTTCTTGATTCTGGAGTAAGGCTAACTGATGCCTCAATTGCTCGGCATCTAGCGTCATCCTGCGGTTAACCTCCCATAGCACCTCTATCTCCTCATACATCCATCGCATGTCTTCATCAAATCGAGCCCTCGCCAAGGCCGAATTCGGTTCGCTTTGCTCGTCCTGCTCATTCTGTTGTTGAACGTGTTGCGGACTTCGGTTTTCTATCTCGTTCTTTCTTACTTTTTCCACAGACATCACCAATTGTTGATGGGTGAAATTTAGTGAATAACGGAAAAATAAAAGAAAGAATACTAAAGACTGAAAATCATCACAGAATTTTATTAGAGAGAAAATATAAAGAGTTTTCGACCCTTTTTACAATACAAGTTGGAGGCATTTATAGAATGGGAATCCTAAATACATAAGGAATAAAGATTAGATATGGTAAGATATATCCAAATCTTTATTTATCTCAAATAATAGATTTCCTAATCAAATCAAATCTAGATTAGGTTAAATCTCTGAAAATAAGGGAACTCAAATAGGTAGTATTTTCTCACTTTTCAGTAGGTCTTGTCTTTATTCGCATGCCCTCGGGTCGTCCGATCTGGCCGGTGGTTTCTTCCAAATTGTTCCTTCCAGACGATGAGGTACCGTGTTCAAGGAGTGATGCGATCGTTGGGCTGGGTTGATCACCTCCGCTTCGGGTGATACGATCGCCCTATCGAGTTGATAAAGACTTAACTTGATGTCGGGTAGATCCCACCACCTAAGCTTGATGGGTCAAGCCACTGGACCGTTCGACGGGACGACGTTCGATCACGTAGTGGTAGGGGTGTTCGCGGTTTAGTTTGGACCGTTTGGAAGAAAAATCTCGGTCAAACCAATAAATATAGTTAGAGATTTTTTTCAAACCAAACCGGTCAAATAATTTAACCAAACCAAACCAAACCAGCCAAACCATATAAAAATGGTTTGGTCCGGTCAGTTTGACGGTTTAAAAGGAAACATGTTTTAGATTTTATCAATGCACTATAATATATATTTCAAAATCAAACGAGCAACGATAGGTTGCAACAAGGTAGCGACGAGTTACCGCTAGACTTGAGACAAGAGTGAGGCTGGTGGGAAAATAATTTTGTAAGGTTTGCTTTTAAATTTTTTATTGTGTATATGATTTTTATTTTTTTATTAAAGAGAGCTTGAACTAACCAACTCATCCACACCCATATACTAAAAAATATATATTAAAATTATATTTATATATGTATCAAGCCGGTCCGGCCGAAATGGCCGGTTTGGCTGCCAAACTGGAATAGGACCAATTTTAACTTGTTTCAGATTTTTCAAACTGACAGTTTAAAAATCATATTTCTAATCGGCCAAATAAATTCGATTTGATCGGTTTCGGCCAAATCGCAAACACCCCCACATAATGGGCCCAGGATAAACTTGGTCATTATGGGCACAACAATTCCTATTTAATACAAACCAATATTCCTATATATTAATGACACAAAGGCTCATTAGAAATACATCAATACCAAAATAATAAATAAATGACGTAATGAACGTGTTCGTCTGGGTTTAGAATACCCAATTAGATCTTAGATTTTTAATTCTTAGCAAATAATTAGGTTTCAAGTTAGTTTGCATGAATTGTTGTGAGCAAAAGAAGCGTTGCCGCCAATGGGCGCCCGGCTCACTATAGCCAAAAAGAACTAAAGATGCCATTTGTCAAACGCGATTAATTTAAAATATTTTAATCATTATTATTGAGGATTAATTAATTTAGTAATGCACTTCTCCTCCACATCATCTTGCCAATTAACAGGATCTGCTTAATTGTTTACTCTGTTACCATAATCGATTATATATAATTTATATTAGATGTTTTGAATTATTCGGTGTGCTGATTTTTACATTTTTAAAAAAGAATAATTAAAATTTAAATGTTTTTTATTTTATTTATTAACACTTATATATTTAAAAAGTTAATGTCCTAATTAATTATTATTTAAGTCCGCCTAGATATTCTAGTAGACGCTTCACGCTTGCCCTACTTAAATACCAAACTACAACCTTACTTACAATTGTCTATAAACAAGCATAGTATTTGACTATTTTCACTAGAATAAGTAATGTTATTTAAGTCGGTTTTCCATTTTGGAGTGCAGTCATTATTATTTTTAGGCCTAATTGCAATTTAATTCCCAACGTTTCCTCATTTTTGCTAAAATAACCTAACGTTTACATAATTACAATTTAATTTCTAACGTTTGTCTATTTTTGCAATTTAATTCCTAACGTTCCAAACATGCAATTTAATTCCTAACGTTTGTTCATTTTAGCAATTTAACGCCCAACGTATACAAGGTCTATATTTTAATTCCCCACATTTTAAAAGTTGTGTTTTATTCCCTAATTTATATTGAATTATATTTTAACTACTAAAGTTTATCCATTTTGCAATTTAATTAAAAAATAACCTAACATTTATAAAATTATATTTTAACTCCTAATAAATTTTTTTGCATTTTTTTTCATAGAGTCTGTTCATTTTTATATTTTAATTTGTGTAATTTTCTATTTTTTATAATTTAACTTTAAAATATTAAAATTCAAGATATAAAATTACATTATAACTTAATGTTTCAATTTTTGTAATTTAATTCCTAACATTAATCTATTTATGCAAAATAATGGATGCCCGTTTCTTTAAAAAGAATAATATTAATAATTTTATATTTTAATTTTTAATATTTATAAGTTAAAATATAAAAATAGACATTTATTAGAAATTAAATCTTAAAGTTGAACAAATTTTAAGAACGAATAATTTTTTTAAAAAATTAAGAAAATATATTAGGAATATATATAAAATGCTTGGTTATTTTTTAATTAAAATTCAAAAAATAGATAGTTGTTAGTATTTAAAAATGTAATTTAATAAATTCTAGGAATTAAAATGTAAATTTGTAATGTTGGGAATTAAATTGCGAAAATGGAGTAACGATAGGAATTGAAATGCATGTTTGAAACGTTAGGAACTAAATTGCAAAAATATATAAACGTTAGGAATTAAATTGCAATTTTATAAACAATAGGTTATTTTTGTAAAAATGAGGAAACGTTAGGAATTAAATTGAAATTAACACTTATTTTTATGATTTGAGTATTTTTTATTCAATTGACCAAAATAGAATCTCGATTTAAAAGTTTTTAGAATATCTTTTAGTAGGCGGTTTAATGACAATATGCAGGGGCGGATTTATGTATGAACTTGAGCTACATTTGTACTCTAAAGTATTACTCCCTCTGTCCCAAGTAAATTGTCCACATTTCCTTTTTCGTTTGTCCCACAATATTAGTCCATTTTCCTAAAATAGCAAATTTTCTACACTCATCAATAAAATATTCATCCCACTAACTCCCACTACCACTCACATGCATTGGTTATCGTGCCCGGTCAAATGTGGACAATTCGACCGGGACGGATGGAGTATTTAATATGATTATATATATATATATATATAT
>JAPKLW010000077.1:540898-559020 GCA_026898455.1 Plectranthus barbatus
CCAGATTTCATGTTTTTTTGCTTTATAAATCATGCTTAGTCGAATTAAGCATGATTTTTAAAGCAATTAAGTACGAACGAGAATTATGCATAATTTTTCAATCTTTGATGCTTTAATTTCAACCATTGATACTATCAATCCAATGACTGAGATTCATTCCTATTTAGCACAAACTTTAATTCATTCCTAGTTATTCTCAATTGCTAAAATTAAAGTTTGTGCTAAATAGGAATGAATATCAACCATTAGATTTATAGTATCTGTTGTGAATTGAAGCGATTGTAGACACAAATAATTAACAGAGAATAAAGGACACAATAATTTTATAGTGGTTTGAGCTATGCTCTACGTCCACTCTTCAAGCCTCCTCGGTGATGATATTATTATGAAAAAGAAAATACAAAAGTAATGAACGATTACAATTGATGTGGAGCAGGGGTATTTATAGGGTGATATTCCTAAACACACAAGGAATATAAAACCTAGATATGTTAAGATATATCTAAATCTAAATCTATCTCAATTAGATTTATTCTTATCCAAATCCTATACTGATAAGGATATATCTTGTCCAAAGAAGGAAACAAGATATACATCATATCTTTTTCATATCTATCCAACTCAATCAGTTCCTCGAGTTATATTGAACTACTCCAATAATTCTCCACCTTCTGCTCAATATCACATCGGCTTGGCACCTCCTCTTCAGTTCGACTTCAACAGTTTGATCAGTTCCAGACAGTACTCAAACTTAGTGCTTGGAACTGGCTTCGTAATCATATATGCATGATTATCGAGGGTATTGACCTTGTGCAGCTACCACCAGTCCACCACATCTCTAATAAAATGGAACTTCACATTGATGTGCTTAGTTCTCTGTTGGTTACAAGATCTGTGAAGAAGAACTGAAAACACTCCAAATAATTAAGTCTAGTACAACAAGTTTTTACAACTATATCTGCAGGTACTGCTAGTACGAGAACAATTGAAATAAAATGGAATTAAATAAATAAAAGATAATAAAAAGGAATAAATCCCAGCCGAGTCGAGGAAGTCCTCTTCCCGCAAGACAAATTCGCCGACGTAGTGCTCGTCTAACGACAGTTTGTCCCCAAAGGTAAAACGGCTTCGTCCTTTTTGAGGCAGCACCGCAATTGGAAAGGCTCCGACTAACTGAATAGAGGCGAAACTGAGTTGCAAAAGAACAACAAAAAAGATGCAGCAATTTGAGGGAAATGTTGCAGTGTGGCTAAGTGAGCTATCTGATGTTCGGGGGACCTGGGACAATTCAATGCATGTCTATTTATAGACATGTCCACCCAGGGGGAGCCTGTCTCAGCATCAATGTTGAACCGTTACAAGGCATGAGACACGGAGTAATCGATGTCATCAATGGAGTCGTTACAACTTTTGAATGCAATTCCAACATGTGCTAAATGTGGTGTAATCGTTCAGACTGCAATAGCAACACGTGGCTGACTCATCAGCCACGTCACATGCCCATTGCGCACCACGTCGACTGGTCTAGCCACGTCGACCGACATGTCGAGCCCGCAGGCTCATTTCATTTGCCCAAAAAGATAAGGCACCGTGGACCAAACCAAGCTAAAGACCAAAGACCAATTGCCAAGAAACAAGAACCGAGACCGCGATCGAGGTCGGGGTCGGGGCACGGACGCGGGCGCTTGGCCACCGGCCTCGCTGAGGTCGAGGCGGGGCGCGGGGCGAGCCACGGAGTGCCATATACACTGCACACTTGGTTTTCACACACCTCAACCATAATGGTATTTAAACATAAATTAATTACTTTAATCTATCAATGTGGGACATTTCATTTATTACATAACTCCACATATGTAATAACCCACCAACCGTGTCACTTGGTGGACTCATTTCTCACTCACCGGAATTCGGATTTGAGAAAATAAATATATCACGATCATCTACTCTTTGCGTAGATTATGTTGGTAATATTTAATTACGACAAAATTAAATATTTCTCATCGGGAATTTACCACAAATTACCCGAATTACCAACAGTCTCAAGAAATTGTTCGACTGCCATTGATGCGATTCAACCGTTTGTTCGTTCAACATAGCTTGACTTAGTTTTATCAGTTTGACATGCTGAACCTTCTTCCTTGGGTTATTTCAGAATGTATTTATAAGAAATTATGATTAATTTCTTGGGCACGACAAATGGAAAAGGCAATTTGCGTTCATGTTTGCACAACAATTGGAGCCATTTCTTCTACATATTTGCATCTGAAATTGGGGTATAAGATTGAGCTGGTAATGGTATATGCAATTTATGCGGCTAAAGAATGTTTTCTACAATCTTAATGCTTTGGTGGTCAATATGGTGTGAGTAACCTAATAAACGAAATAATGCAATAGCCTTGAAAAATAATCAAATCCTAGTGGTAGTCAAACACAATTTAACCACTTAAGCGCAACCAAAGTGCACCTACTTGTTCCAGAGAAACCACCTATTTAAAATTGGGTCCAGCCATTATATTCCCCCTATGCTAGTAAATTAAATTATATCAACCTTGTTCAAAATAAATTCTCTAGATGACATTTAATTTAATTAGCAACTAATGGATTTTATAAATTTATATTTAATGTATTGGACCTTGTCAAATTTATTAGAGACTGCCACCATCTCAAGGAAAAACTAGCAAAAATGGTTAGCCTGCATTCAAAACTGTAACAAAAAAAAAAACATAAAATTATTGATAGCTGTTTTGTGCAAGCTATTAGCAAACTTTTTGGATTTATGGGGATTTTGAATTTATTTAGTAAATTGAACTTTGCATTGGATTCAATGATCAGTTTTACATAAGAAGCTCAAATTGCGACGCATTTAATTCAATTTATAAATAAATATTTTTCTTTATTGGAAAAATGGCATTTATTGGGAATTCTTTTTCTCTTTCATATTTCCAGGTTTTTAATTAAAATAATTTAATTAACACCCGCTCTATCTCTCTCTCTCCTCTTTCTTTTTCCTGCTTTTGGAATTTGCTTCAGCCACTCCTCTAATTAACACAATTACAAATCTACCCAGATTCTATCCGCATAATTCTCAGAGCACGACGTTAGCTGAGGGCTTATTTTGTCATTTCAAGAGAATCTGCTTTTAGTGGAATGTTTTTCTAATACACACAATCAGCACAGAAATCATACATGATGTACATTTATTCACTAGCAGAGAGCACCGAGAGAGACTTGCAATTTCTTTATTTTCGTTTCTAGAGAGAGAAGCAAAAGCACATCAATTTGAACTCAAATCATCTATTTCTCTCTCTCTAAAAAAAACTCTTATCATCTTCACTCATATTATACCCACTACACAAACTCTGCAGTGTTTTTAAACTTACATATCTCTCTATACCGATACTCGCGCAGATATTTATACCTACACACACGCATTGTCGTAATTAATACGGAAGTTTTCGGAAAATTGATGCGCGGTGCAAAAAGGAAATAGATCGGTGATGGCGGAGGTTTCCGGCGAGGGAAGTGCTGGGGTGGCGGTGGAGCGAAATACTGGAGAGACCAGCGGCAATGCGCAGGCGTCGACGCCGCTAGCCGTGTCGGCGTCCTTCAAGGATGGAGGCAAGGGTTCCTCGCGGCGGAGGGCGTCGGTGCGGCCAAGCCTCGACGCGGATGAGTTTCTTAACCTGCTCCATGGCTCGGATCCGGTGAAGTTGGAGCTCAATCGTCTGGAGAATGAAGTCAGAGGTAAGTCTCTTCAGCTGGATCCACTAGATTCTTGCTGTGATTTGGAGTCGGACGATGGTGCTTTAATGCGCATTTATGTTAGGGGCTCTAGTTCTACATGTGTTTCAACTTTCGAATAACTGTGTTTAAATCGAAGCTCCGAATAAACTCATTTATTGGTTTATCTTACGATTTTGTGTGTGTAATGGAAAACTATGTAATACTTTCACAATTATTGAGATAAATTTACATTTTGGGTTGGTTGTTGTTTCGCAGATAAGGATAGGGAATTGGGGGAAGCCCACTCTCAGATCAAGGCTTTGAAGTTGTCTGAGAGACTTCGTGAAAAAGCTGTCGAAGAGGTCTTTTTTGCTCTCATTTAAATTGGTTTTCATAGTGTATATTTTATTACCTGTAGTTCTACTTTTATACTCCTGATGGTCAATTTGTCTTTGTGTCCGAGGGACTGAGGGAGTTTATTGCAGTAACGGACTGGATTGTCAGTTTTTATCATGATAATTACTCTCTTGACAATATTATGAATGGTCGATTGTTGTGGGAAATGTGAAATCGAACACTTGCTCATAGACCCGGACTTGAAGACCTTCCTTATTGGAGTGTTTGGGTTCTCAGTCTCTGTCAGTGGCATCTGCTTGCCATCTTGATTCAAGCTAAAAGTGTTTTTTTTGTACGGTAGAAAGTGGAAAGGGTTACTGAGTTATCTTTTGTACAATAAAACTAGGAAGGTTGGGTAGTTTTGAGAATTAGTTTTCCCTGTGATCAATTTTCCTAGTTCCATGGCTATCAAAACCATTGAATTATGGATTCAAGGTTATTATTTCCCTTTTCCTCAATTTTGATAGCTGTGCTGCTCTCAAGTTTGAGAATTTGCTTATAATTTATCGTTTTGGTTTATAGACTAGTTAGAATGAGTTTGACCATTTGCTGGTAGATTATCCCAGGATCTTGGAAGGGAAAGTATTTAGATTCTTCTTTGAAAACCCTAGAATTCCGTCACTGAAAAATTTGGGGTTTATATGACATAATGATCAGTATTAATGTGATGAATTGTGTATAGTACTAGTAATTTTGCTTAGTGTACATTGCTTAGTTTTATTTCTAACTATTATAGGCAATTCATTTTCTTTCCTTAAAAACACTTTCCTTTTTTCTTATGCAATTTCCTAAATGAACTTATCTGAAATCTAAAGTTCTTATCTTCTACTTTAGCTAACTGATGAGTTGGGAAAGGTGGACGAGAAGCTCAAATTAACAGAATCTCTTCTTGAAAGCAAGGTACAGACTCTAGATTTTCTCCGTATTCTTCCTGGGTTTGTACCTTTAATTAACATTTTTACCCAACTTTGCTCTTGAACAGAATCTTGAAATTAAGAGAATTAATGATGAAAAGAAGGCCTCCATGGCTGCTCAATTTGCAGCAGAAGCTACTCTTCGTAGAGTTCATGCTGCTCAAAAGGATGATGATATGCCTCCAATTGAAGCAATCCTGGCTCCATTGGAGGCTGAGCTCAAGCTTGCTCGGCAGGAGGTCTTTGCCTTGAAGCTTTTGCTTGTCTAGTTGAAGAAGCTCTATCATTTCTGTGCATAATTGAAATAACCTTGCTTTTTTCCATCTAGATTGCAAAGTTGCAGGATGATAACAAAGCTCTGGACCGGCTCACCAAATCAAAAGAGGCTGCTCTACTTGAAGCAGAGAGAACTGTTCAGGTAGCATTGGCAAAAGCTTCTATGGTTGATGACCTCCAAAATAAGAATCAAGAATTGATGAAGCAGATAGAGATTTGCCAGGTTTTAACATCATCCTTGTCAATCCGAATCAGTGAATATTTTTTTCACTTATGTTTTCTCTGTTACATGGATTAATATTATTCTTTTTATCAGGAAGAAAATAAGATATTGGACAAAATGCATCGGCTAAAGGTTGCAGAGGTTGAAAAACTTACCCAAACTGTGCGTGAACTTGAAGAAGCTGTGCTTGCTGGTGGTGCAGCTGCCAATGCTGTTCGTGACTACCAGCGGAAAGTTCAGGAAATGAATGTAATGTTTTATACACTTTACTGTCCAAGATATAATTTCATATGCAAAGCTATTTATTATTTGCTTAGCCCAAGTGAGTGGAATACCTTGTTTTTCAGGAAGAGAGAAAAACTCTCGATCGGGAGCTAGCTCGTGCCAAGGTGACGGCTAATAGGGTAGCAACTGTTGTAGCTAATGAGTGGAAAGATGCTAATGACAAAGTAATGCCTGTCAAACAATGGTTAGAAGAAAGAAGGTTCTTGCAGGTACTTGTACCTCGTCTCTTTGCCATGTCAATCGTTCTGTATATTTTAGTGGAATTAGGATTATTTTGCTATTTGGCGAAAGTTTTCAAAATAATGGTTCTCTGTCTTTGTAGGGAGAGATGCAGCAGCTCAAGGACAAGTTGGCCATCACTGAGAGGGCTGCAAAATCGGAAGCCCAGTTGAAAGTAAATGGCTTATTTTAATTCAAGGGCTACTAAAACTGAAATTCTTAAATTAGCTATCATTATTTGAAATAAAATTCCATTCTCTCCAGGAAAAATATCAGTTACGGCTGCGAGTCCTTGAAGAGACTTTGAGATCACCAAACACAGCCCCTCGTAGTTCATCGGATGGCAGAAGCTCAAGTAATGGTCCTTCACGACGCCAGTCGCTGGGTGGAGCTGAAAACATTTCCAAATTGACTTCCAATGGTTTCTTACCTAAGAGATCACCATCCTTCCAGCTGAGATCTTCTGGTAGCAGTACAGTTTTAAAACATGCAAAAGGGACATCAAAGTCCTTTGATGGCGGTTCACGATCTTTGGACAGGTCTAAAGTTCTCTTAAATGGATTAGGACCAAACTTTAAGCAAAGCCAATCCTGTGATGGAACTAAGGAAACTGAGACACAAAGTAGTACATGGAAAGCAACTCAAGAGGAAAAACCCAGTGATATACATGTTACAGAAACAGAAGATACTGTGTCAGGGTTGCTATACGATATGCTACAAAAAGAGGTGATGTCTTTGAGGAAAGCTGGTCACGAGAAGGATCAGAGCCTCAAAGACAAGGATGATGCAATTGAGGTGGGTTTCTTTCCTCTTCTAAGATCCTTTCTTACTATGGTCTTAAGGCTAAAAGTTGTTTTTTTTCCTTTCCACTATCAGATGTTAGCAAAGAAGGTAGAAACTTTGACTAAAGCTATGGAAGTTGAGGCCAAAAAGATGAGAAGGGAGGTAGCTGCTATGGAGAAGGAAGTTGCTGCAATGCGGGTGGATAAGGAACATGAGAATAAGGCTAAAAGGTTAGGGAATTCGAAGAGTTCAGTGAACAGTTCTCATATGCTTCCTGGAAGGTATGTACTTCTGGTTCCACTAAGTGGTTCTCCACAAGGCCTGATTAAGTGATTAGTTTCCCCACTTGCCCTCCCCTCCATTATGTGTAATTTTTTCTGTTTCTTCCTAAGGATATCTTTAGAATTAACTTAGGCTCTTCTGCTAAGAATAAGATACCCTAATATTTATTTGAAGATGACTTGTGTTTTTTCATTGGAAGATATCTATGCAAATTTTGTTTTGGCTAGTTTCACAAATGCACAAATCTGTTTTTACTTGAATTACTCTTTGAAACAGTGAGTCAGCTACAACATTTGCATAATTTACAAATAATAGGCATGACTGGATGCCTAAACTGGCCTAGACATAATCTTTTACATCTATTGTCTTAAGGTGTATGTTCTGTACTCAAATGAGGAAAATAAAATTTGAACAAGCTGAGACTAGGAACTGAATAAATGGGTCTACTGTCTAGATGTGGACAACCTGCGAGGGGTTTATTTATTTTTAGTAATTATGCACATCCCTTAAAGTATATCCGAGGCTCCTTGTTCTCATTGTATGATTCCTCTATTTCTGGTATAATTGGTATCAACAACATCTACAGAATGAATCATCAAGATCCACTTGTCATAAAGAGATTTTATCTGAATAGGAGATACTATATGAAATTTACTTGAAACTCTGCAAATGTCTCCTTTATCTTGCCAAACAATGCTCTTTCTATTTTTTTACTAATTAGTTGTTTAACATATTCTGCTTGACATGGTTTGCTTGTATGGTTGTTGATGTACTACCCTTTTGATTTTCCATTTATGCTCAACTATTCTACACAATGACAAAATTTATACACAGTTCTTTAATACTAACCTTTTGGCCTTCATTTTCTTATACATTGCCTTGGTGTGTATACGTATAAGAATAAAAGCACTAGCCACCTTCTGCTGGGCCTAGCATTAGCTACCTTTTCATAAGTCTTCTGTTTTTAACTACCATCTCTCGTTCGCTTTGTTTTTGCTTTGATATCCACAGTCCATTTCTTGAATTCCCCATATTCTCTTCTCGATCAATTTCTTTTCCCAAATCACCGCAAAATATTTTTGGATTTTTCTATATATTTTCTTTGTACATCAAAAAGCCCACACAACAGTGTTGACCTTTATTCTTTGGCTAGTATATTTTAGATTGCTTGTCACATGGATATGTCCTGCATTTCTGATTTTCCAAAGGGTGTATTTACATTGACATTGCACCTCTTGCTGACATTAGATCCAGCGTGTGTTGTTGACTTCTGGTGTCAAATTCACTGTCAGAGCAAATAATACATTTCAAGCTCCTCTAAAATCAACATTGACTTTCGGCCACCTTACATTGAGTTCTGATCAATGTTTGGCTGTCAATATTTAATCATAATTGCATGAAATTGAATCTGCTGTAGGGCTTCCTTGGGCTGATGATATTTTGATTCATGACTTATTAGTTCTGTCAATCTTTTTCTGAAGTCCTTTGGTCTTCTCTTTTGTGTGTGAGTGTAGAAACTTGTTAAGATTTTAAGAGACCTCTATCTATTTCTATGTTCTTACCATGTTAGTTTCTTACTTTGATTGATAAATCTTGACATTTTTATGTTACATTTTCCAAATGAACTTATAATGTATGCTTTACATCCATTTAATGCGGTGACAGTGCTTCTTCTGTTTAAGTTTTAAATGGTAATTGGATGCTATGGCTATAAATCAGTACCTATCATCATCTGCAGGACTGTAGCAAGAAGTGGGCTGACACGCAGTACACAATAGCAAATAATCCGTTCACAACATATGAGGACTTGGTCGTTTCATCGTTGTCATTTTCTAATTTTACCCTTTGATTGTTGTTTTTATAATTGTAACAAGCATGCCAATGGCTCTTTGGTTGTGGGAAGAGAAGAAAATGATGCAAAGATGATGAGATTTCGTGGACAAACAATGGGTGTGCTTCTACTGACTTAGACTACTATAATCCCTCTGCATAGGGATGAGCAAGAACATGGAGACATCAAAGTTGAGCTAACCTTTTGGCTGATGGTATATTTGAGTGGCAGTTTAATGTGTTGTATAGGTAGCTTGTTGGCTTATCCGTTACCCACATATTGGTGTCCTCTCATTTGTTTGCAGTCTATATTTGAAATCTGCAGTTTAGTGTGATTGGTATTTGTCGAGGTTTGTCGATATTCTTGTTATCCGATAAAATATCAGATTTTTCCATCTTCATGTCCCTTTTCGTATGTATTCTATTACCCCATGATTTTTTGCTGTAGCAGAAGATGCTGGTCGGTCAAGTGAATTCACTTTGGAGATGCTACATTTTTGTTGTTATTGTATGTCTGCAGTTTGCTTTGATTATTTAAAGATCATTGGTTTTCTTTGAGTTGTGTGATGATTTCAGAATACATTATCTAATCCAGATGGGTTGGTGGGGTGGGGTGGGGTGGTCAAAATATTCTTTACAAGGCTCTGGCTTCGTGTATGTGTCAGAATGGTTTGCTTTTGTCACGTTCCTGCACGTGCTTCTCAGAATAAAGATAGATGGGAATGCGATGCTTTCATTTTGCTTGGCCGGGAATCTCAGTTGAGACACCAAACACGGAATCAAATCTCATTCTACAAATTTGACTCCTCTACTCTTTTCAGTCTCTTATTTGATTCTTTTTTCTTTTTCTTTGAGAGCAATGGCTAGGGTATAATGTTTTAGATGGTACCCTTGGGTTCTAGATCGCGACATTTGTTTTGTCACATGTGTTGCTGATCTTGTACGGAATTAGTGCATCCTAATCTATAAATCTATATATATATTAAAATAAGAGGAAAAAACTTAAAATAGCAAAAAATTAAAAACACATTCAAAAAATGACAACTCTTATGAATAAATGCACAAAATAGCAAAAATTGAGTAAAAAGTCCAATTTAACCTTAAAGATCATTTATATTTATGGAAGTGTTTAATCATACATTGATTTAATATACTCCATATCCATTTTTTACAAATAAAATCTAATAATTTGGTATATATATATATATATATATATATATATATATATATATCTCCAAAAATCTGAACATTTGGAAACTAAAAAACCAAAAATACGAAACAGGTAAAAAATTAATCCATTGATCTTAACTCATAAATTAAAATAATTTTTTTACAAAAAACAAAATTAGACTAAAATATTCGAGAAAATAAATTGTATTCACTGAACACTAATTAAAATTTCATTTTTAAAATATAAAAGTTCACACAAGAATATAATAATAATAATATATTAATTGATTTATTTATATTATTAAATAAATAATGAGATAATTTTAAAATAATTAAATTTAAATTTGTCCATGTGAATCATCTTCTCTAGTGTAATAATTTTTTATCCAATACGAATCCATATGATAATAATGTATATGGATTGAGATTTATCAGATCTACACGATAAGGATACAAAAACTTTGGATTGAATCAAATACGGATATATTAATAATTAAAAAAAATTATTATTTTATTTATTTAATTATGTAATTTTACTATTGTTTATATATATTTCATATATTCTTCATACATTTTTTTACATAATGTACCCCCAGTTTATCATATTCATATACTGTACGCCCAATTCTAATTTTCTAGATTCGTCTTTGGTTTGAAAAATTCCTAAACCGTATTATTTAGTGGTGCCGATACTTCATCCCTCAGACTGATCAAATCAGATCGTGTACATCACAATAAAATTCATTGAAATCTGATATGGAATAACTATGTTTTTTTTTGTCTTCCTAATATATTAAAAATTAAAATAACATTGTATTTCAATTACTATATCATTAATTTATTGCAAAATTTAAATATTAAACATTAATTTATTAAATATAATAAGTAACATTACAATTATTTTAAATTATGAAAATGCGCCATCTTTTTTCTAATTATTATGCAAACGGAGCCTAAATGAAATTCAAAAGTATTTATGGAAAATTCTAACCACAATAAAATTTAAATCTCATAATTCAGGTTCTTTCCAATTAAAAAAAGATGATAGGGGTATTTACATATTTTTTGCTATATTGTGCATTTTTTTATAAGAGGTGATATTTTTTACATGTGAAATAATAAAACTTGCTATTTGAGATTTTTCCTCTTAAAATAATACCGAATGCAAAATATAGTAGGTTTCAGTTACATTAATTGTTCATAAAGTGAACTATTTATTTCAATAATTATAAAGTCAACTTCCATACATAGTAATATATTGTAATTTGATTGTTTAACTGAATTCATTTCAAATGATATAATAAATTTACTATTTTTGTTGAATAAATAAATTTAAATTACCAAGTAAAAATATCAATTATGTATAACATGATTTTATTAATTAAAGGAAATAATAATTATTTAATCCTACTTTAAAGCTAAGAAAATCATATATTCTTGAAATATGCATATTTTTATTGAATACAAAAATTTTCGTATAGCATTGATTGCATAAAAGAATAATAAATTTTTGAATATTCATTATAATTTGATTGTTGATCGAAAGTCAATTTTATTGGAACAAGATTTTTTTGGAATATGCATGTTATAAGGATTTGATATATTATTTTTTGGGATTATGTCAACTATTTTTGAAAAAATCATTATAAATCCAAAACTAATACTTGGATACATATCATTGATTAAGATCACCCTAAAATAATACTAGAATAACAAATAAGGTATGAATCAATTTGGCACTATAGATTTATGTAATTAAGAAATTAAGATATTAGATTACACATTTAACAAAAATCTCCACATATCTCATTATATATATAACATGTTTAACAAATTAAATCCCAGTAAATCATTTAAAAATTTGGATATGCAAAATCAATTTATATAATCAGGGAATCATTTACAGACCATATAACAAAATCTTTATAATCGCAATAAATCGAAGATTATATTTATATTTTCTGAACAAATCATTTCATTTTCTTCAATCAAATATTTAACTTTGTTATTTTAAATTTCGAATTAAGTTATGATATTATTGGAAATAATTTAAATTTATTTTAGAATTTTATGATTGGTAATTTATTCATAAATATCTATCATTTCCTTACCAAAATATTATCTTAACTAAAATGTGATATATGACACATTTTTTCCTTAACATAATTATGTAGTGCAAACGTTTTAAGGAAGGATTAATAACACCATAAAATATAAACAAAAATATAAGTTTATTATTTAATTTCACCTCTCAAAATATGGTAAACTTTTCATTTAAACTTATTTTTCACTCTATAAATACTACTCTAATTTTATCTAAACTATAACAATTGATCTAATCTTTGAGCTATTAAAAAAAAGTCAGAATACAAGGTAATAAGTTCGTCTCTTTAGTTTTTTTTGTTGAAATTGATCCATATTCATTAGTTATTTTTTTTAATACATGATAGTTTCGGATTTTGGCTATTGAAAAATATGAGATTGTGAATAACTCATTAACTCTATATGTTTCAATTTTTTTCTAAATGATTATTTATCATTAATTTAACAAAGTTTTGTGTTGTTATTGTATTTTTCATATATTCTTTGATATTTTGCAGATGATTTATGGGAGGAAATTCAACATCATAGATGAATCTAGACTTTGAGCAATGAAAGTGATAAAAAAAAAAACTTTTTAAAGGCGACAATGATATTAGAAGATTTTATTTTTTTCTAGCTAGCTACAAAAATCACCAATATTGTAATCTATTGATATATTTGAGTGTGTATTATATAGAAAATCTTAGTAGTGTATTTTAATAAAAATGTAACGTTGCAACATAAAATTTGAGTTTCTCATTATTATGTGGAGTTTATATTTTGAAGTGAATTAGTTAATTATTTCTATATTTGTGTGCATATTAAAAAATTAATCTTATTGTTGATCTATATTCTATTATTTAATTAATTATATTTATGTTTATCATTAATATCCATTGATAGATTTGTAAGTTAAAATTTTCATTAGTTTTTTAGTTTATGTTAGGTTAATTATTTGTTTTGCTTATATACTAAAAATATTTATTTTTATTTGTATAAATAATAATAATATTTATTTATTTATTTTATTTTTATTTTTATTATTTATTTTTATTTGTTACAAATAAAAGTGGTATTTCTTAAACGGCAAAAATTGAAGTACAATATATTTATATAATTAATTGATTATGTGTATAAACAAATATATCGACCTCTTATATTTTATAATGGGCTAATTGCAATTTAATTCCCAACGTTTGCTCATTTTTGCAAAAATAACCTAACGTTTACATATTTGCAATTTAATTCCTAATATTTGTCTATTTTTGCAATTTAATTCCTAACGTTCCAAATATGCAATTTAATTCCTAACGTTTGTTCATGTTAGCAATTTAACGCCCAACATATACAAAGTCTGCATTTTAATTCCACACATTTTAAAAGTTGTGCTTTATTCCCTAATTTATATTAAATTATAATTTAACTACTAAAGGTTATCCATTTTACAATTTAATTAAAAAATAACCTAGCATTTATAAAATTATATTTTAACTCCTAATACTTTTTTTTAAATTTTTTGCAAAAAAAAAATTCATAAAGTCTGTTCATTTTCATATAAAATTACATTATAAGTTAATGTTACAATTTTTGTAATTTAATTTCTAACATTAATCTATTTATGCAAAATAATGAATGCCCGTTTTTAAAAAAATTAATATTAATAATTTTATATTTTAATTTTAATATTTATTAGTTGAATTATAAAAAATAGATATTTATTAGAAATTAAATTTTAAAATTGAACATATTTTAAGAACTAATAATTTTTTCTAGAAATTAAGAAAATATATTAGGAATATATGTAAGGAGCTTGGTTATTTTTTAATTAAAATTCAAGAAATAGATAGTTGTTAGTGTTTAAAAATGTAATTTAATAAATTCTAGTAATTAAAATGTAAATTTGTAATGTTGGGAATTAAATTGCGAAAATGGAATAACAATAGGAATTAAAATGCATGTTTGAAACGTTAGGAATTAAATTGCAAAAATAGATAAACGTTAGGAATTAAATTGCAATTTTATAAACATTAGGTTATTTTTGTAAAAATAAGCAAACGGTGGGAATTAAATTGAAATTAACCCTTTTATAATTATATCAAGTGTACTTATGTAAACATACTATTTTAAAATTATTTTTAGTTTTAATTATATATTAATATATATAATATAGCAACTATATAATTTTATAGTTATATAGATTGACTATAATTAATAAATCTTATTGTTTAAAAATTATTTATTATTAAATAGTATTTATTTAACTTAGTAAATTTTAAATTTATTTTTAAAATTTAAGATTGTGATGCTCATATAGACTTCTATAATATTTTTATTTTATTAAAAATTAATTTTGGCTTATTTATATGTATATATAACATCCATAATTGATAGTATAGAAAAAAATTTCTTAAGCTGTGTAAGAATGAATAAAATAAATATATTGAAAATTTTGTATAATTTTTTTTATTTATCTCTCTAATTTATTATTTTATATAAGATGTTTCCTCTCATTATCCAGTGAAGGTCATATTATTTTATTAAAAAATAACAAATTAGTAAATATTTTTTATAATGATAATTTTTAAAAAATTATAAATAAGGAAAAAATGTTAAGAGATTACAAAGTAGTAGAAGATAGCACCAATTATAAATAAGGTGAGTACATTAAATTGAACCAAAAAAATTTCAAACTGAATTGAAGATTTGTTGAGCTTCTATTTAGTCCAAATGATTTTGATTTATATTCACTCGATGGTAATTATAGTTTTAAAATAAATTTTTTTAAATCCTAAGAATATAATATTGTTTAACTTATGCAAATATATTTTGAAAAATGCAATACACTTAAAATTCAATTTTTTACAATTAAATAACACTCTATTTTGCAGTGAGATAATTCTCAAATTTACATGCGAAGCAACTATTTTACAAGTATAATACTGAGAAAATGAAAAAGATTTTGAGAATAACATAATTTCAAGAGTGAGAATGTTCATTTGGTGGGCATGCCTAATGCACTACCAAGTAAGAATAACTATATCACTAAAGCTATAATATTAACCCTATATCTCTATGGGGAGAAAATCGACTCTATCAAACACATTTTTATTTCTATTGATAAACCAAATATTTACTCCTTTTTTCTTGCATTACGTGTAGTTATATTTTCCTTTTTTTTTTTTTTGGTTGACCTTTGATGCAATAGTTTATGATTTATAGATTTTTAAAATTTATATTACTTACTTATAAACAGAACATCAAATATAATATTATTTTTATACAAAAAATTAAGTTCCCACGCATCGCGTGGGTGCAATACTAGTTGGATCTTAATGTTAATCCTCTTGTGCAGATTTTAGAATTCATAGTCGCATATGTTAGAAATTTGATTTTGTAATCTTTGTTAATTGACGTGATGCAATCTCGGGCATCTAGTTATTTAACTATAAAATTTAAGTGTTTTACAATAAAAACAATGGTTAGTAGACATAATTTATGTGACAATAGGGATACAATTCTTTGCTGGTAGGTGAGCACTTCCAGCGTTTTATATTTTCTGAAACCATTACAAACCCTTTTGTAATAAAGTTGACATTTTAATTATTTAAGCCAATATATACATCATAGAAGGATTTGTTAGCAAATAATGCATTAGTTTGAAGTGGGAAACTGAGATTAGGATGTTGATAGGTAAAATTGAGATTTTCTGGAAGAGACATCATCATTGCAGTGAGTAGCTTACAAATGTTTCAACCTAAATTGCTAATCATTTCTTTTAACTGTATTTGAGAAGTTAGGTGGAATGGCATCTATCAATCCATCTCTACCACTTGCCATTTGCCGCAACTCAAATTTCTTAACACTTTTTGCAGGCCTTTCTTACTTGAATTGCAAATTTGAACAAAATCTCTTAAATCCAATGTAACACCTCCCAAAGATCTCAACCCTTTAATTATTGATTATAAGCAAAGCATTTTAATTATAATGCAACTTCTAAAACTCCAGAATGTAATTCTTTGGAATGGATGGTTGTAATTTTTTTAAAAAAGAGTTAATTTTATTATATTGAATTACTAGATCTGCACCCACGCGATGCGCGATTTAAATATATAATATCTTATTTTATAATATTAAGATATAAATAATAAAATTTTAACATTTTTTAATAATTCTTTTTAGAAAATGACAAATATAATTTCATTATATCATTATTTATTGTATATCTCTATTATAATATAATAAATAATAAATGAAACAAAATAAAAATTGATTTATATTTTTTTATTATTTATTTTTAGATTTATAACCTTGTGTTGCACGGATTACATATTTAATAACTTACTTTAATTAAAATATAAGTATAAGGTTATAAACACACACACACACACACACACACACACATATATATATATATATATATATATATATATATATATATATGTATTACTATAGTTATAATATAATTTTTTTTATATTATACATCCAACTATATATATAAATTCGATAAAAAACAAAGCAAATAGATAAAACACAATTATAAAAATAAGGGGACGTTTGGTTGGTGGGTTTCGGAATGAGGGAATGAAATGATTCCGAAACCTACTGTTTGGTTAAAGGGTATGAGAATGAAAAAATGGGAATAATACTCAAATACTTGGGAATCACCAAAACCCTCCAAAATGGTGGGTTTTCAACTTTTCATTTTCATTCTCATATCTCATTACCAAAATTATTTATTTCATACTATTTTATAATTATTTTCTTATTTATTTATTTTTATAATATTACTTTAAAATATTTTGATAATTATATTAATCATTTATTTTTATCTTAATTTTATATTTTATAAAATAAATAAGAATATAAAAATATTATATGTTATTATAATTATATATTATTCTTTTTAATATATTAAAATAATAACATTATTATATTAATCATTTATTTTTATCTTAATTTTATATTTTATAAAATAAATAAGAATATAAATCTATTATTTAGTTATTTTAATATGATTATATTTTCTTAATTTTTAATTATTAAATTAATTATTTATTTCTTATTTTTTAATTCATCTTATTTATAATTATTTATTATTTATTAAATTCATCTTATTTATAATATTTTTTATAATTATATTATTTATAATATTATTGTAACACCCCCTTCTAGCCTTCCCAACAAGAGGCGAGTTACAGTCATGGGTTTTCAGTTTCAAATCGAATTTAATAACAATGAAAATAACTTAAAATAATTTCCATAAAAACAAAGGCGAACATTTCAAAAGCAATTACAATGGGAAGGAAAACAACTGATCAGAGTTGTGCAACGTGTGTGTTAAGCGTGGTGTGATATGCATATGAGGATGCATATCACAGAACCTTTTCAAAATTTGTACAAGTGGCTCTGTCTTTACACCCTGCACCTCCTCATCCTTTGCTTTCAACCTGCACGTTTTAGAAATAACGCGAGGGCCTGAGTACTAATGTACCCAATGAGAAACATGCCCGAAAACATACATTATATAGGAGATATGCTATGCAACTCACACAGATAGACACAGGATTTTGTTGAAAGAAACCGTGCTATCTAAAACATTTTATTTTGTGCGCTATTAAACATGTTATTATATCTGTTATTGTTTTGTAACTGGAAGCTGGCCTACTTCCAAGTTACGATGACTAGTTAGGAATGATTAAACATTCAACTCACTATCATCAAAGTGCACTAATCTCGGAATACTCTTCGAGACCCGATCGTATTTTAAATAATCAATCACTTTCCACAGGGTTTAAGGTCACTACAATTTCACCCATTATAATCTTTCTCGGGTTTAAGGTCACTACCATTTCACCCGTTAATATTCATTCCAGGGTTTTAGGTCACTACCATTTCACCCATATCTTGCAAACTTAAGGTTGCTAACCTTCATCGTT
>JAPKLW010000077.1:559030-703940 GCA_026898455.1 Plectranthus barbatus
CGGACGATCTAGGACAACGACAAGCTTAACCAAATCTAAACCAACTCACAATCAACTCATATCTTAATCAATCCGACATGGTTTATAACTCAAATCCACATTCAATCTTTTAGCAATTCATATTCCAAGACCAAACACGTATCGAATCATATTCTCATGCTCAACATGCTTCCCATTTCATAATTTAAACTTAAGGGTTGAAATGATTCGAAACGGAATGAAAAATAGCTCAAAAACCATATTTTATACTTCAAGGTCGAAGCCCATTCCGAACGGAATGAGTCCGTCCCGAACGGGATGGACAACGAGCAAAATCAGGACGCCCGAACCCGGTCCCGAGCGGGACCATCCCATCCCGAACGGGATGGGGTCTTGGTTCGCGCCCGTTGCCCGTTCAAGGCTCGTCTCGAGCTGGATGCCTCCGTCCCGTTCGGGACAAGTTGTCTTCTCCGACGAACTCGCCGGTTTCCACCCTGAAACTCGACATATAACCCAATCTACTCATCCGATTACACATGCAATCACACAAATCAACTCCCTAGACCACAAGAAACTCAAATATAGCATCTAAATGCCGAAAATCACGAAGAAATCGAGGAAGAAGAAAAGCTCACCGGAGCTCCTCCCTCTCACGGCGGCGGGGCGATTTCTGGCGACCAAATCGACTTTTCAAGCTACCCGAATGCTCCCTACACGATGGGGAACACGAATCTAACATCAAAACTTGGATTAATGGCTGGAAAATCGAGATCCAAACGAAAACCCACGAATTTAAACCTCAAAATTTACTTCAACTTCTCTCTTCGATAACTCTCTCGTTTCTCGTCCTCTCGGAGCCCACGAGTACTCAAATCGAAGCTCGAAGATCGTACTACAAGATGGTGGTGGTGGCTGGTCTGATGTCGGCCGGGGTTGGCCGGAAGTTGTCTGACGGGTTGGGGTGGAGGGAAGGGTTTTTGGCTCTCTCTCTCTCTAAATTATAATATAAGATTCTAAATTATAATATAAGATGGGAAATAATAGTATATTCCTTATATATATTTTATATAATTTATAATTTCCAACCTTATACATATATATGTATAATTTCACCTATATATTTATGTAATTACACCTTAATTCCATCAATTTCATAACAAATCATCCCACTTGGTTGAATTTCAAACATTGGAATTTAAATACCAATTATTATTTTCTCCTTATTCCTTCATAATTCATATCTTATGAATTATCTCATTTCTTTAATAATACACCTCCATGATTAATCTTCAATATATGAAATTCCACCCACTATTAATAGAAACAATTCAATCTTTAATTAAATTCAAGAAATAAATACACTAAAGTTTGAAATAATCCACTTTATTAATTCCGAATAAGAGTTACAGGGTCGAATATTATACGGGGTATTACAATTATATGTTATTATAATTATATATTATTCTTTTTAATATATTATAATAATATTATTATTATAAAATCAATCATTTATTGTGTATCTTAATTTTATATTTTATAAAACAAATAAGAAGATAAATAGATTATTGATTTATTTTAATATAATTTTATTTTATTATTTTATTATTAAATTAATTATTATTTGTATAACAATTTAATTATTTTATAAACCTATAAACTTAAAAAATAAATCATTAGAATTGAAAATGATTCCAAAACCTATCTAGTAAACCAAACATCAGAATTGAGAATGATTCCCAAAAATCAAACCCATACTCATTCCCTCTACTATCAAACTCATACCCATAGTGATTCTCGACAGTTAAACCAAACGCCCCCTAAGAGTTTGCTTAACAAAACTAACCTATCCAAAATAATATAGCATTATTCTTGTATTGCTTTAAAATGTAAAATAATATGAAATAGTGAAAATATAATTTTTTATAGAAAAATACATATATAATTTAGTTGACATTTTCATTATTGTTTATTAAAATATATGTATATGTTATGATATAAAAACATATAAAGTAAAGCAAAATTTTAAAAAAGTCGATGTATATGCGTGCTATGCGCGAAGTAAATATGTGATATCTTATTTTATGATATTAATATATAATTAACAAAGTTATGTATATTAAAATTCTTAGCAATTTTTTTTAAATATATTTAATATTTATTCATCAATACTACATTTAATATAAATTATTTTTTATATTATACGTCAAAATATATAGATAAATTTAATTTAAAAAATATATATTATCCCATGTAAGATATTATTTTAATAAATAGTAAATATAATAAATTAATGATATATAATATTTTAAAGAAAGGATATAAATTTATTTTTATTATTATTTATTGTACAACTATAATATAATAGAATAAATAAAAATAAAAAAATAAAAATGATTAAAGATTTTGGCGGGAACAGTTTTTTTGCCACTATTCTACTTTAGTATATATATAGATATAGATAGATAGATAAATATGTTTCGGTTTCGTCGGTGCCGTGAGGTATGAATATATAGAATTCGTTTGTGCTAAAACCAACATGATTTGAATGAGTCTATATTAAAAGCTAAATTAGGGTAGAAATTAGTATAATACATTAGTATATAAAACTAACTACTAATAAAAGACATGATTTTTTTTTCCCTTCTCAGTCTTAGACACAAGGAACCCTTGCTAGTTACTTATGTTCAAAGAGTCATTGGGTCTTTCCAATAAAAAAAAATAATAATAATAATTTGGTCAATCATACCCAAACATGCATAGTAACCAAAGCAAATATAATCATTCATGCATTACTATATAATTTGTATGTATTATTATGAGCGTCATCAAATTTATTAGCGGATATAATTTATTCATATTTTTTAATATAGGGATGTCAAACGGATCAACCCGTCAGATTTCGGGCCAGCCCTATTAGTCAGTAGGTTAAACGGTCCGGACTAAACGGGCTGCAACTGTTTTCGGGTCGGAAATTCTCAACCATAATCTTTCGATTTTCGAGCTGGCCCGTCGGGCTACTTTTTTTTTAAATTTTTATTAAACTTAAGTATTTATTATTTTATTAATAAGATTAATGTTATATATATATATATATATATATATATAATATAATTGTTTTTATAATTAAATACTAAAATAAAATATTGTATTATATACTAAGACAATAGATAAAATAAATAATCATATTATTTAATTATGCAAATTCAATAAAATTGTTTCAAATAAGTATATTAATTACAAAATAATATTGTATGATATATCATATTGATATATATATATATATATATATATATAGAGAGAGAGAGCGCGGATCCAGTGAGAAAATTCTTAACGTGAGAAAGTGAGAAAGATGCTTGATTGCATTCATGACGTTGCTTGATTGTGTTCAGGTCGTTGCTTGATTGCAATGTTGCTTGATTGTGCTTTAGGTGTTGCTTGATTGCATTTTAGTTGTTGCTTGATTCAATATCAACCATTGATTTTTTTAGATCTGATGAACATGATTCATTCTTTTTTCTCACATGAGAATTTTTTTTTACATGATCCTTCCTATATATATATATATATATATATATATATATAATATTTGCTGATGTATTACAATTATATTAAATAATTTGTTACGACATAAAGTAAACTATATTAAAGTTTTACTAAATAATTTTATAAGTTTGTAAATCTAAATAACTCTAATAATATAACTTAATTAAACTAATAATTAATATTTAAGAAATCAATAATTTCTCAAATATTCTTTTAAATTATTTATTTAAAATAATGTTTCTTAGTAGTAAAAATGTAGGTTATATCATTTGTGTGACATAAAATTCACTTAAACACTTACATCTAAATATAGAATAAGTCTATAGTATAAAATAGTTATACTTATTTTTCTAAAATTTAATAATTTAACTATATTAAAAAATGGACTAGCCCGTCGGGCCAACTCGTGGCCCGACGGGTCCAGCCCGTTTAACCTGCTACCGTTTTAGCCCGAATCATTTAGCCCGTTTTCTTATCGGTTAAATTTTTTAAACCCTAACCCGGTGTTTAGTTCGGGTTATTTGGACTAACCCGTCAATCTCGAGCTAAATTGACATCCCTAATTTAATATAAAGTGAACTCGATGTTAGTACTTAACCTTATTAACAAGAAATGAGTTTACATTCTTCACCCATATTTAATTTATACATCGGGATTAAAGTTTGTTCAAAATTTATAATTTTTTTTTTTTTACTATGAGTTAGTCTTCTGCAAGATGTATATTTTGTGAAACGTTGAGATATTGAGAAAATTTCAATCTAAATTCTATCATTCATATAAGAATGTGCTATGTACAAATGTATATTCCAATCAAAATGCGCAAATGCCTCACCATCTCATACAAATTTTTGTCTTTAACTATAATTGTCATGTTTATAATATATTGATACTTTTGGTATATATTTTTTGATTAAAAAACTATATTTTTAAATATAAATTTCTTATGTAATGAATTTAAAATTTAAAATTTAATCTTATTTAATATAGAATTTATTTATTTTAACACTCATTTAGTTTATTATATTTACTATTTTGATGGGTAAATATGAAATAAATTGTTCTCGCTAAAAGGTATTACATCAGTTTTTATTTTATTTATGAGTTGGTCTCCTGAGAGACGGTCTCAACATTTTTTTATTGTGAGACGGACCTTAATATATCATTTCAATAAGTTAAATACATCATTTTATTTTTAAAAACTACATTATTTGCAACAAAGAAATACATCATTTGCAATAAAGAAACACATCATTTCATTAAATTCGTTTCACAATAAAAATGGTGAGACACCATTTACAATAAATAAACACATCATTTCATTAAATTCGTCTTACAATAAAAATGATGAGACCGTCTCATCTGAGAATTTGCCTTTATTTATTATTTTTTCTATTACAACATAAATATAACAAATAATAATAAAATCATAAAAAAATATATTTATTTTTTTTTCATTAAAATATTATATCTTACTAATTTATTATATTCAAATTTTTTAAATAATGCAACTCTCTTTTAAGTGATAATTTTTAAAACAAACCTTATAGGTTGTGTTTGATATAATTATTTTTTAATTTTATTAAATTTAGGCCAAAATATCAATTTTAGTTTGAACTATCCGCCTTTTTTCAATTTTAGTACCAACTATTTTATTTCACAATTTTATGTCTAAATTATAAAAAAACTATTCAAATATTATCCAAACTATAAAAAACTATTCAAATTTAGGATAAATAAATTTTTTCGGCATCAGAAAATTGATGGAACATGCCGGAAACTCACATCATTTGATTTATAATGTGCCACTTTTTAATATGACATGGGTTTTCGACATGCCTCGTCAGTTTTTTTATGCTGGAAAATTTTTTCGTCCTAGATTTGAATAGTTTTCGATAGTTTGAACATTAAATTATGAAATGAAATAGTTGGTACTAGAATTGAAAAAAGATGAATAGTTTGGATTAAAATTGATATTTTGAACTTAAATTTATATCTATAGTATGATGTATAATATAAAAAATAACTCATATAATAATATATTAAATATAATATTGATAAATAAAAATTAAATATATTTTAAAAAGATAGCTTAAAAAAAAACTAAGACATATAACTTTGTTAATTATATGTTAATAGTATAAATCAAGGTATTATATATTTAGATATAAATATGGTATACCGTATATATATATAAACACTTAGAGGAGAGATCATGTAAAAAAAAGTCCCCATGTAAGAAAAAAGAATAAATTATGTCCATTAGATATAAAAAAAATCAATGATTTATATTGAAACAAACAACAACTAAAACACAATCAAACAACAAAATAATCAATCAACAATTAAAACATAAGTAAGCAACATTGTAATCAAACAATGACCCGAATATAATCAAACATGTTTCTCATTTTCTCATGTACCTTTCTCACCTCATATTAGGGGTGTGCACGGTTTGGCCGAAACTGGCCGAACCGGCCAAACCAAATTAATTTGGCCGATTTGGCTGGTTTGAAAAAAATGATTGGCCGGGTTGGTTTGAAAAATCTCAAACCGGATGATTTGGTTTGGCCGACGGTTTGAAGGATGAAACCGGCTGTTTTGGCCGGACCGGCCGTATAAATAATATAATTTTAAATATAATAATGATAATAAAATATTATTTGATAGAAAGCTAAAATATCAATTATATTGATATATATGTCCGATGCTTATATTCTTTGGAATTGTAACCCTATAAATCAACTTATATATAATTATTTCATGCAACCATAATATTATTTATTTATTACTTATCTCATATTTATAATTAATGACAAGCGATATATATTTATATTAGTTTTATTTTGTGTATCATTCTTTCATTAATTTCTAATAATAAAATAGATATACAAGTTTCATTTTTTTGTAATATTTTTAGTTGAATAATCTTCAAACCGTTTAAACCAGCCGAACCAAACCGTTTTAATATGGTTTGGCCGGTTTGGTTTGAAATAATTATTTGGCTGGTTTGGTTGTGAAAATTTCAAACCGTACCTATTGGTTTGGTCTGTACTTTGCCCCTTAAACCGGCCAAACCGGACCATGCACACCCCTACCTCATATGCTCCCTAAATATGCATGCTCCCTAAATATGCATATATCATTTCAAATATAATATTTGAAAATGTGATATTTCCAAAATAAACTGTAAAAAATATATGTAACACGTCGCCAGCAGTTCCCACGTCCTCGACCGTTTTTCCCGCTTCCATTTCCCAGTCTCAGATTCATTAATGTGATCGAGTGTCCGATTCCCAATTTTTCAACATTCACTAGATTTTCAGAAATGGCGACCATGGAAAGTTTAATCGGCTTAGTGAACAGAATTCAAAGAGCATGCACAGTGTTGGGTGATCATGGCGGCGAAGGCATGTCTCTTTGGGAAGCCCTTCCAACCGTCGCCGTCGTCGGCGGCCAGGTATTCGATACATTTCATGATTTCTTTTCTATGATTTCATAGTCAAATTAGTTTCGTATTGTTTTAAGTATTATAGAAATTGATGTAGAGTTCCGGCAAATCATCGGTCCTCGAGAGCGTCGTGGGGAGGGATTTTCTGCCTCGTGGATCTGGTAAAATATCTGTGTTCTGCTGTGTTGCTGTTTTTTTTTTTGCCGATTGAGATTTGCTATTGCACGAGAAGTGCACCGATTAGCATTCTGATTCGGTGCACGTAATGATAAATCATAATGCTCGTCGATCAGCATTTTGAGCTGAATGAAGAATTCGAAGGAGAAGCATTAATGTTAGCTATTTCTTTAGTGGCATCGGTCGTTATACTGAGCTTATGAGTACTGGATATTGCCTATTAAATATTATGCAGTGTTTCTTTTTTCGGATCAATAGTATGTGGCTAGTTCGATTGCAAGAATTTCTGACGGGACTTTGCACGAATTTCTGATCTATAATTCTTATTCGAAAAATATGATGAAAGTTCGATGAGGTTGAGCATAAGTCAATCTTCAAAATCTGGATGGAGCTAAAAACATTTGTTTGTGCCCAATGAGCTAAGGGTCTCTGTTAGGTGATAGTGCAAAATAATAGTGAGAGATCAATAAGTAGTTGCAAGACAAATTATTCTACTTACACTAGTTGAATTTAAGTAGGCGTTGGGCTGTTTTACCATTCTCTTCTGACTGACTTTGTATATCACAGGGCTAATATTTCTTTGTATATGTTCAATTCTTGTGGTAGGCATTGTGACGAGGAGGCCATTGGTGTTGCAACTCCATAAAACGGAGGGAGGGGCAGAGTATGCGGAGTTCCTACATGCACCAAAGAAGAGATTTACTGATTTTGGTATGTTACATTCTGGAAAAAAGAGATTATGTAGTTTTTTTGTTTGATTAGCGCCAATGAATTGGATTCTATAATCTATACCTAAGTAAGGATCAAGTTATTCTCAATTCAATCTTCTAATATTTTCTCTCCCTCTTTTGATTTTTTTGTTTTCTGGTGGATTATCCTGTAATTTGGTAGGCTAATTAGGTGTTACTGTTTATAGAACTTAGAATGACTGGCTAAAACTTAACGTGCAATGATTGCATGGACTACCTCCATTTGAGAAGTATTTTAGCCTTTGCAATCTTTTCTTGGCATGCTTTTAGGCGTTTGTAATACTATAAGCAAGTAGGTATCCACATTGGTTAGATTTTTTCTAGTTTGTGAGACATTATCAATTAGATGGACATCTTTCACCCTGAAAGGGTATTACCAGTATCTGTTCTTGATGGTAAGAGGGAAGGAGAATAACAGGAGAAATGGAGAACCAACAAAGGAATATGTAAAGAAACCATCTATGGACCATGTTATATTTAATCCTCAGACAACAGTCTTGAGATTTTGGGCAGGTTTTTCAATAAGCTATTTTTGATATGATTTCTCGTGCATTTTAACAGCTATTACTAATACTTTCTCCTCTCTGATCAAATTTCTAATTTTGGACTGCATACATGTGAAGTATATTGCCTACGCTATATATTCATTAATAGGTGTTTTTGGATGGTGCAGCTGCTGTGCGGAAAGAGATATCAGATGAGACAGACCGCATAACAGGGCAGACTAAACAAATTTCCAACAAACCTATCCAACTGAGCATTTATTCACCTAATGGTTCGTCAACAATCTTCTCTTTCTTGTATAGCTTCATACCCACAAGTCTTGCTTAGTCTAGAACTTAGACAAGTTCTTGAAGTTTTAGTGGTTTCTCCTGTCCCGGAGGAAATATTTTTTCTACTGGAAAATCTGTTATACATTGTGAAATCCAGGGGTCAGAATTCTTGTGCTAGCTCTAGCTTTTATTTGATGCCCATCAAAAAGTGAAACATGTGCTGTTAAAAAACAGATGCATGTGATATTATGAATTCTCTAATGATTGGTTATCTTTGCGTATCAACTTTGAATGAAGCTTAAATTCAGCTAGTCACTACAGTTGCAGTTTCACATGCTACCGAATTAAGTAAAAATCTAGTAGACTAGTACGCAAGAACTCTTCAATGATGGTAATGAGTCATTTTTCATGCTCACCTTTGTTACCTGTCCATGTATTATAGATACTGGAGATCTAATTTTTACAGGATTGTCTTATTTATTAGTTTATCAGTATCGATTCACGTCGTCTTTTCACTTATGCTCTGAATCATGCTATTGGACAGCTAAGTTTCACCTGATTCTTATTGGTTGAATTGAATAAATTACAGAATTTTTAGGGAATGTGATATTCCTTACTATATAGCATTTTGGTTATTTTTCAGTTCTTTTGATGTGTCTTTATTCTTTATATTCTCTTCATTCACTCCAATTGTGCTTCTTATTTTGACATCCAGATTTATTCTCTTTCTCTTGCAGTCGTAAATTTAACACTCATTGATCTTCCAGGATTGACTAAGGTAGCTGTAGGTAAAGCTCCGAACCATAAAATTTTGTACACAAACACACACAAATATGTGCGTGTCTTTGTGCATGTGCATGTATGTATGTATAAGCAACATTGGTTCTCTATTCTTGTAATCATATTATAAACTGAGTGAGACACCTTATCATTCTCCAGAGGGGCAGGCAGAGAGTATCGTTCAAGATATAGAAATGATGGTTCGTTCTTATGTTGAGAAGGTAAATATACTAATTTAACATCCTAAGTTCAAGCACAGAATATGTAGTTACCACTTTGGTTTCTGTGGTACACTTCAACTGTTAAGATCTTTCTTTATACTAGGATCAGCAAGAACTTTCTGTTCAAGCTCGTGCTCACTAGCACTTCCAGTAGGATGTGAACTTTGTTTCTTCATATGTGCTTGCTGAAAAAGGCAATTTGATCTAGATTTATAATTGGCCTTTTTTAGATGTGGCTATTAAGTTGATGGCCCCATCATATCTGCATCAATTTTGTAAGCATCAAAATTTGAAATTTACTACTATAAAAATCAGAACTTCTTTCCTTCTATCTTTTTATTTTCTTCTTTGAATGTTAATTTTGCAGCCAAATTGCATAATTTTGGCCATCTCTCCTGCTAATCAAGATATTGCAACTTCTGATGCTATAAAGCTTGCAAGAGAAGTTGATCCAACAGGTATCAGTCGATAGTTTATTAGTGCTAAGTATGTGTACATGTTGTGAGCAAATATTCTCGTGCAAAAACTAAATGTGAATTTGTTCCTTCTGTGAATTTTAGGTGAAAGGACATTTGGGGTGTTGACTAAACTTGATTTGATGGATAAAGGAACCAATGCACTTGATGTATGGGTTATCATTCTTATCGCTTAAATAGAAACCTTGACAAAGTAAAATATTGATTTTCATGACATTCTCTACAATCTTGCACTTCTTGCAACTTAACACCTCTTTAATTATTTGATTTTATGGTTCCTTAAGGTTCTTGAAGGTAGATCTTACAGACTTGTGCATCCCTGGGTAGGCATAGTGAACCGTTCACAAGCTGATATCAACAAGAATGTTGACATGATTGCTGCCCGTCAGAAGGAAATTGAATATTTTGAATCCAGCCCAGAGTATGGACATCTGAGTCATAAAATGGGTGCAGAGTATCTGGCAAAATTACTTTCTCAGGTAGGAATCTATGACTATAACAGAACAGTTAGTTATCTTGTTTTCTGGTTTTTTATACGTGAAAAAGAGATTTTCTAACTAAATTTCATCTTCTTTGGAGTGAATCAGCATTTGGAGAAGGTCATTAGGCAGCGCATCCCTAGCATTATTGCCCTGATAAATAAGACAATTGATGAGCTGAATGCTGAATTGGATCGCATTGGCAGGCCTATTGGGGTAGATGGAGGGGTAAACACCAAAGCCAAGTAAAAATGATATTGTACAAGATGAGGTTGAATCTTTTGATATTTAAATCTAAGATGTCTTGCCTTGATTCTCAGGCGCAGCTCTACACAATTCTGGAAATGTGCCGTGCATTTGATCGGATTTTTAAGGAACATCTAGATGGAGGGTAATGCTCAATGCCTTTCTTATATGTGCAAGTGCATGTGAAGCAAATAGTAATATCTCAGAAAAATCTTACCTATGTTCCCTCAGGCAAATTATGCATGCCAAGTTGATACTTTCTAAAAGCCTAGTTAGCAAAGAAACAAATGAAACATAAGTCAAAAACTAAGGTGGTTGTGACCAATGCAAGAGCTTCAGGTCCACTACGTATGCATAAGACTGCTAACCAGTCCAATAGCAGCCTCCTGGGAATAACCTTGACTGCTAGGCTGAGACTAGGAAATTGCTTTTGCTTCTTGTTCTCACCTAGAAAGGTTGCATCTTCATCAACCAAGCTAACCCACCTTATTAATACTTGCTCTGTCATAACACTATCATGTGCCTTACAACAGATGTCCGGCAAAAATGGACATCCCTTGATATCTAAGTCAATTAGATAACGTGTAAAAAGAAGGATAAGAAGACTGAATTATCTTATTATATATTCATGTACTGCTATTTAAAGACTAAACTAGGAATAAAAAGAGGCAATGAATCTCCCTAATTAAGGAAAGATACTCTATCCAACTAAATATGGAAGAAACTAAAAGACTAATCCCTATGATAACTCATACAAATCATGTCACACATCTTCTAAATATAGAGTATACATAATCAGTCAACACTCCCCCTCAAGTTGGCATGAAGACGTCTCTCATAGCAAGCTTGTTGACTAGATTCTCATGTTGCACCATGGGAAGACCTTTTGTTAATATATCTGCCGTTTGGCTAGCCGTGGGTATGTAGGACATACATATCACACCACTATCTATCTTCTCCTTGGTGAAATGCTTATCAACTTGTACATGTTTTGTCCTGTCATGTAGAACTGGATTATGAGCTAAAGAGATAGCAGTCATGTTGTCACATTGAACTTTAATAGGTGCTGGTATAAGAACCTTTCTTCTAGGATTCTTTTTAGCCATAGCACTTCACAGAATCCATGTGCCAAAGAACGGAACTCAGCTTCAGCACTACTCCTTCCACCACAATTTTTTTTTTACTTTTCCAAGTAACCATATTCCTGCCTACAAAGGTGCAATAACCAGACGTTGATCTTCTATCATTTACATCTCCTCCCCAGTCTGCATCTGTAAAGGCCTCTATCAGAAGATGTTCCATTGGTTATATTAAGGTCTCTAGCAAAGCTGTCCAAGTTCTCGTGTTCAAATACTAATTGTCAACATTAGCAAAGTACTTTACTTCGTGAAAGATTTATTAAGACTTGCAACATTTGAATGTGAGGTTCATAAAAGAAGATCTAATATGTGATCATATTTAAGATTTGATAGTTCTCGAAATAAATTTTCTTCATCTGTTAGTTTTTGCAATGGGCCCTTGGACATTTTTAGTTGGAATATGTTGGCGTAATTTTTTTTATTTTGCAGGAGGCCAGGTGGAGATAAGATATATGGTGTTTTCGATCATCAATTACCAGCAGCTCTTAAGAAACTTCCATTTGATCGCCATCTCTCTCAAAGTAATGTTAGGAAAATTATTTCAGAAGCAGACGGTTATCAGCCTCACTTGATAGCTCCTGAGCAAGGATACAGAAGGCTTATTGATGGATCACTAGGGTATTTTAAAGGACCTGCTGAAGCTTCAGTTGATGCGGTACATTTTATAATATTCTTATTGCAACTTAGTATACAATCATATTGCAACTTGTATGCCATCATACTTATCAGCACATTGCATGAATCTTGTTTACACCTCTTTTACATTTCAGATTTTATGAATAATGCCCTTTCCTTCTTAATTCGGTGCAACTGAAAAATTATCAGCTTGATAACTCTTCATTGCCTTTTTATTTTGGCCCTTGGTGGTGATAAAGAGCTATCATAATACTTTAGCTATAACTTCATGTACTTAATACATAGCATTATCACATAGATTAAGATTTACAATTGACCTTTATGAAAAAAAATTTATTTTGCTATTGGGTATTGAGACACCAAGTCTTCTTTTCTTTGTGAAAGATAAATCAAATATTAGTGAATATGAATTTTTCAATTTTTTACACGGCTTCTTACAAATTACAATTAGGATCATATTCCTTTACTAGGGTCTTATTTAATACTTGAGCAACCAAGTAAAAGATATCAAGGCAGGGTAGTGTGACGCTGTAAGCATCTCACATGAGATTTTTCGATGAACTTTAGTGATCTACTCAGACAAGATCACATTATTTATGCCTTTGGAGAATGCATGATGAATTACTTGACACAACCGACATAGTTTTGACATAAGTCAGTTGAAAATTTGCGTTGTGTGTGTGTATATATATATATATATATATATATATATATAGGCTGAACTTATCTACCTGAATGAACTATGAAATTTCATTATAGTGTGTGTGATTGTTCATTATAGTGTGTATGATACTTTTTTACAGTATCCTATACACTACAATGAACAATTACACACAACAATGAAAAATTCATAGTTCAAGTGTTTAGTTCGGATTTAAATGCAACTCTCTCTCTATATATATGCATATTCTATATATATACATATATATATAGAGAGAGTCCATCTCATACTAAAAGTTAGTTTGTACTAAATATAAATGAATCTACACCATTTATCTCAAAAAAGTAATGGTTGAGATTAAAACATTTTTCTAGATTTTATGCTTTTTTCCTTTATAAATCATGCTTAATCGAATTAAGCATGGTTTATAAAGCAATTAAGCACGAACAAAAATTATGCTTAATTTTTTAATTTTTGATGCTTTAATCTCAACCATTGATGCTATCAATCCAATGGCTGAGGCTCATCCTATTTAGCACAAATTTTAATTTTAGCCCTTGATCATAACTCTGTCTCTCTCTCTCTATATAGATGGGATCATATGATAATAAATAAATATATTAAAAATAAGAATAAATCTCATCCATTAGATCTAATTAAATTAATGACTGATATCTAATCAAGCAAAAACTGAAATACAATCAAACAACATTGTAATCAATCAACAATTAAAACACAATCAAGCAACATTGTAAACGTAATCAAGGGACTTTATCATTTTATCACGGGGGGATTTTTATCACCGGATCCAATCCCTATATATATATATATATATATATATATATATATATATATATATGGTAGTGTTCATGTGAGAAATATCATTAGCATGAGAAATACTACATTTTAACATCAAAATCATGCATTAAGATTTGTTTTCATTTTTTCTTCAATGTTCTTTATTTTTATCTTTGATTTCCTTCATTGCATTTTTAGATCGTCATTTTATGTAAAAAATTGTTCACTTTTATCCAAAATTTTGTTCATTTTATCTTGAATGTAGTTCATTGTTCATTCTCAAATTCGCATGATAACAACATTCCTCATATGATTCCAGGATCATGGCTCACTCTTTACTAACAAATTCGGCATTATTCGAATTTTTTTACGTGTTTACGGAGAATTTTTATTAACTCTTGATTTTGTTGGTTTTTTTAGGTACACTTCGTTCTAAAAGAACTTGTGAGAAAATCTATTGCTGAGACGGAGGTAAGCATTTTCTATCTACAAGATTATTAGCTTAGTGAGGTTCTAATATGCTATTATGCACGACTATAGTTAGCGAAGGTAGCTATAGTGCTGTCAATATGTTGATGCAAAAAATAATTCGACTGTTTCTAGCGAGCGAGAGGACTACTTTGGCCCACTATAAAAACATATTCTCATAACGCTTAAGACCTTTTTATAAGCACATTTACAATATTATTTTCATGTTTTTTTGAATTCAGTTTAAATTTTCTCATATAGTATAATATAAATTATTTATATATGTGTTGGGTAGTAAAGTATAGACATATATAAAAAAAGTATTTCAACAACTATATACTTCACCTATTATAAAATAAGACACCTCTAACTGTTCAACCCCTTTGTTAGAACATCGGCTAATTATTTATCTGATGGAAACACTTACCATTCCTCCAGTTTTTTTTTTTTTTGGATGAAATGCCTATCAATTTCAATGTGCTTTGTCCTATCATGTTGTATAGGATTATGAGTAATACTAATAGCAGGCTTATTGTCACAATAGAGCTTCATAGGACCCTCTCATTTGACTCTTAAATCTTCCAAATGATCGTTAGCAAAGTAATTCACATAATCTTTAAGCAATAGCCTTGGATTCTAATTTTTGCGGATGACTTTGCCACTACATTCTGCTTCTTGCTCCTCCATGTTACTAGGTTACCTCCCAGAAAAGTACAATACCCTGTAGTTGATCTTCTATCTACTGGGGAACCAACATAGTCAGCATCGGTCTAGGCTTCCAGTGTAAGAGTGTCATTTCTTTTGAACAAGATTCCTTTTCCCGGATTACCTTTCAGTAATGCATGAGTTGACCGATCACACTTACAAAATATGCTATGTCTGGTCGAGTGTGAGCAAGATATATGAGTTTCCCAACCAACCTCCGTTACGTCCTTTTATCCACAACTGGTATTTTCTTTAGCTTCTCCCAACTTATGGTTTGGATCTATTGGAGTATAAATCGGCTTACAACCAATCTTCCTTGTTTCTGCCAATACATCAATCACGTACTTTTGCTGAGATATAAAGATCCCTTGTGTGGAATATGCCACCTCAATGCCAAGGAAGTACTTCAATTTCCCCAGTTCCTTTACTAGTCTCGGCTTCAATTCATGTTTTTCTTTCTCATCATTTCCGGTCACTGTGATGTCGTCCACATAGACTAAAAGAGTCGTCACTCCCCCTATAGCCAAATGCTTAATGAATAGAGAGTTGTCACATTGGCTTTGTTTATACCTAGAGTCCATTACTTTTACAAATCTGCCAAACCATGCTCTTGGGCATTGTTTTAGCCAAAAAAAAGCCTTTTTCAGCTTGCACACCTTGTTACGTGTGTCCCCCCTTCAAATACTGGTGGGATGTTCATGTAGATTACCTCATTTAAGTCACCATGGAGGAATGTATTCTTAACATCACACTGTAGCAGTTGCCAATTGAAGTGGGCAGCCAATGATAACAAAATTTTCACAGTGTTCATTTTCGCAAGTGGAGCAAAGGTTTCCTGATAATACACCCCATAAGTTTGAATGTACCCTTTGGCTACTAACCTTGCCTTATATCTTTCAAGGGATCCATCAACTTCGTACGTCACTGTAAAAATCCACATTGCATGCCTCCATTCGCTATTTGACAATGCCTCACACACATTGTTAAGAATGGCAATTGTTTTTAGGCTCACAATGAATCTTTTTTGGGAATGTGATAGGCACTTAACATATACGTAGTGAGATAGTGGATAGAGTGGTCGTTTAGTACATTTTCTGGTTCATTTTCGAACACAATGGGAAGTTCCAGAACGCTTGTTAAATCAGTGGATTGTTCAATAGATTGTGTTTGTAAAGGTGGGTTTGATCTTACCGTGATTTCATTTCCAGAATTTGGATTTTGGATTTGATTCTTGGACTTGTATCAGTTCAGGAACGACCTTTCTCCTTGAATAAACTTGAGGAAATCTGATACTGGTTGGAGTTGGAGCATGAGATGGCTCAGTGATAGGATCAGGTGACTCAGATATGATTAGTTTAAGGGACTTAAGTTCAGCAAGAACGTGCAGAGGGAACTTATGTTCAGCTAGAGCATGAGAGTTTCGCTACGAGGATTCGTGTTCAACAACATGGGTTGGTACATGTGGAAGGTCGACTGTTTTCGTTGGTTCAAAGGACTCACAAGTACTATCTTCCATCATTGATATCTCTCCACTGAAGAGAGGACTTGAAGAAAAAGGGTTTATTTTCTGTGAAAGTCGCATCTACAGAGATGTAAAATTTTCTGGTAGAGGGGTTATAACACTTATATCCCTTTTGAGTGGATGAGTAACCGAGACAAATACATTTGATGGCTCTAGGATCTAGCTTCCCTCTCTGTTGTTTTGTGGACATGAACAAAAGCAGTACACCCAAAAACCCTAGGTGTGAGGCCATTTGAGGTTCTAAAGTGATGGTAGAAGCTATTAAAGACTTCTGGGGGACTTTTATTTTCTAACACATAAGAGAGAAGTCTATTTATCATATATGTGGCAGTAAGAACGGCTTCTCCCCAATAGGAATTAGGAACATTCCCTTGAAATACTAGAGCTTGATTGGTGTTTCTTTCAGCTACCTCATTTTGTTTGGGTGTGTCCACACATGATGAATCATGGATAATCCTTTGTGATTGAAAGTAAGGTGATAGAATCTGATTGAAGTAGTCTCTAGCATTGTATGTCCTAAGGCCTTTTATTTTGACCCTAGATTCATTTTGGACCATGGAATGGAAATTGGGTATAATAGTGCTAAAATCATATTTTTGTTTAAGAAAAAAGAGCGATGTAACCCAAGTGCAATCATCAATTAAAGACACACACCAACTACCCCATATGTCACTATGAATCAAATGAAAAGGATGAGAACTTTTATTGTTGATTGGAAAACATTTGCGGATATGTTTTGCCCATCCACAAATGTCAGAATGAAACTTCGAAATATGTAATCTTTGGAATAAATGAGGAACATCATACTTAAAGCATTAAAGAGGGATGATCAAGACGCACGTGATATAGCTAAATTAAATCTTTATTGGAGGAACTAAAGAAAGATGAAGACAAATTGCTTTTAAGTTTTGCGGATGGATCAAGGTGCTAAAGACCCTTCCTCTCCTTAGCAAGTCCAATCCTCCTCCCCGAGTCCTGATCTTGAAAAATGCAATAGAGCAAAAAACATCATAGCATTTAAGATCATGAGTCAACTTTTGAATGGATGCAAGGCTTGTTGATAGTTTGGGTACATTGAGAACATTTTTAAGAATGAGGCTATGTGTTATTAGTATATCTCCAATCCCTGCAACAGTAGCTAAATAGCCATTGGCCACAACAAATTTTCTAATACTTGGATATAGGATATAGGTATGAAAGAGTTCAGATGTGGGGGTCATATGATCTGTAGCACCAGAGTCTATATCCAAGAGTTGAAATAGAATTTGTCTAAGACATTCATATAAACAAAATTACCTGAAAGAGCCATCGAACATGCTCCGGAAGGTTTCTCAACTTCTCAATTTCTCCACTGCTGAATAACCCATTTGCTGAATTTTCCTCAATATTGGGTTGCTCTGCCATACGTGCTTTTCTGCCCCCAATGGTTGCCCCATTCTCGGCTTCGAGGTTTACCATTCAGCTTCCAACACTTCTCCCTTGTGCCTCGGTTTCCCGAGTTGTTAGGCAGATCATTTTTCGATTTCTCCTTTTTTTTTTTTGCTAATGAGATGTCTCTTCTAGAGATGGAGTATCCTCCTTGCCGAGGATTTGGATCCTAATCTGATCAAATTCAGAATTCAATCCTGCTAAAAAAATCATACATCCGACTTTGTTTAAAAAAGCACGCCTAAGTGGTGAGGCGCGCCTAAGGCCCTCCTCCACCGCTTTTTATTTTGTGATGCACACAGATTCCTTAAGCCGCGCCTGAGGCAAGGTGAGGCGTCCGAGGCGCCCCTAGGTGACGAGGCAAGCGCCTCGGTCATTTTTGTCTTTGTAGAAAATATTAGAAAAGTCAAGCATTGACATTGTACATTTGTTTTTTTTTTTTTTTTTTCCATTGTCCCTTTTCTTTTTATATTTTTTCTTTATAGCAAATATCAAAATATGCAAGCTTAGATGCCAAATATCTATTATTTGCTTATCTCAAGCTTTAGTGCTCAAGAAAGTGCATCATATGTTGTCCATTTAAAATCGTGAATGTTGAAAGTGACATCATGAGCATGCATAAATTCTGCATATTACGCTATATATAGATGAGGATCAACTTCGAACTTAATTATTGTATAAAGCAAAATGTAGAAAAAACAAAGTAACAAACAATTTATTTGTAGAAACGACATAAATAGTATTTTGTATTATTATGACTGGGCTATTTTACTTGTTATATTTTATAAATTATTTATTTATTGGCATGATACATATAATTTTTATTTGACATTTAATATTTGAGTAATAAATAATATGTATCTATAATTTATATATCTTATTTTTTAAAGGATTCTTGAGGCGCTCGCCTCGCCCTGAGTCGCCTCACGCCTCACTCCTCGCATCCTTGACGCAACGCTTGCCTCTCTCTCTCTTTTAAACTAAGATATCCGATCCTTCTCAATGAACTTCTTCAAGGTGGCAGCATCATCAGGGCACTTCATCTCAATGACCCGGTAGTGATCCAATTCCTTGCATTTTTTGTGACAGATTCATCTCCTTGTTTGGTGGCTTCGATTTTTTCTTTGATTTCATACATAAGGGCAGCATCACGGGCCTTCAAGTACGTGCGGCTGATATAGTCCCAAATTTCATCTGCGGTCTTTAAGAACATTCAAGTGTCAGTAATCATTGGTTCCATGGAATCCTCTTCCTCCCATGCTTCAAAAACTGGATCTTTTTTTTCTTTTTTTCCTGGTTCGATTCCAAGTAGGTGATTAAGCCTCCCTTTGCCCTTTAGGTATGCGTGGACAATTTGGGACCATTTGAGATAGTTGTTCCCATTGAATCAGTTGGATGCCTTGAGATTCTGTAGTTTTCTTGACAAACTTGGATTCTTCGGAAGGGTTTGACATTGTGAAGAAGAGAAGTCAGCAGCAAGAACTCATCAGATGATCCTCCGTTGACAGAGTTTGTGTATTATTGCTCCAACTATCAATTCCGAACTGGTAGTTGGAGCTTTTCTCGACTGGTCAGTTCGTCTGTGTGTCAGTTTCTCTTCTCTTCTCTTCGCTGGTCAGTTCATGTGTCTGTCAGTTTCTTTTCTCTCACAGCTTTATAAATAGGGGTGGCAAATCATGCGGATCAAATTCTTATTATGTTGATCCGTTAACGATCTCATCCTTCAAAGTTTAATTGTTCAAGAAAAATTCAAATTCGTATCCGTATCAATCTACTAAGCTCAAATCTGAACCCGCACAAATTTGATAAGGGTCTGATCCAATTGAATGGAAATAGATCTTTTCCTCTTGCTCAAGACAAGAGGAATCCATACACGGCACTGTGGCACTGACAAGGAAAGTAACACATTTGGTTGTTGTCCCTCTAAGAACAAATCTAAAATTACAAACTTGGAGACTTATTTGCTCACTTAAAAAAGTTAGGAAAGAAAATCATTATTTATAGAAAACAATATCTGAAAATAGACTTTATCTCAACGACTTCTCTAGCATCACTTTATCCTATTCCTAACTTTGGTCTGTTTAATGAAATAAGTCTGATTTGTAGCTTATTCAAGGCCTATTTGAGCCTACTTTGCATTTATAATTTATTTTTAAATTATAAATATATTGCATAATTTCTATAGCAAATATATTTAATAATTTATATAAGTATATAATTAACAAATAATTTATTCAATATATTTATTATTTCTAAATTATAACTATACTTTGTTTAATTTGAAAAAATAAATATGTTTAATCAATTATATAATGTACTATTATTTAAATGAGACGGCTTGTTTCACTTAGTATTCCTAGTAGGTTTATTTTGAAGTCTGAGCGTGCTTAACTGAATAGGCTTTATAACTAGTCTAAGGGTGGTCTATTTATGAAATAGGTCCATGTGATAGAGGCCCGTGGGTAGCATGACCTATTCCCAGCCCTACGCAGAGTAAAAGGTCGAGTTGGAACATATATCAAATTGGGTAGTAAAGTGTAGATACATGCAGGCTAGTATAATGTGGAGACATACAAGACAAAATTAGTAATTGTGTATTTCATTAACTCTATAAAACGCCTTGTTATAATAAATTACATAAACAAACTATAATACATAAACAATGTGGTAACTAAAATAACATTCTACAGCAAAATGGCATTTACGGAACATAAACAATCAACATGCATTTGATATAGTTAGTAAATTATTGAATTTGTAATACATTACTTTGACTCTTCTATGCATAAGTGCTCGTTTTGTAATCATTTCATATTCCGTTGGTATTTTCAAACAATAAGAACTAATCCATATGCCATTCTCCAAAATTTAAAATTATACTAGAATTAGGAATATTGTCCTACTTTGTTTATGAATCCTAGTTTAAGTAGATATGTTGTATATAAATAAGTGTTTTGTAGAGTTGATAATTCACTCCTACTACTTTTGTCCCATACGTTTCTATACCTT
Organism: Plectranthus barbatus; assembly: GCA_026898455.1. Lineage (NCBI taxonomy): Eukaryota > Viridiplantae > Streptophyta > Magnoliopsida > Lamiales > Lamiaceae > Plectranthus > Plectranthus barbatus. The sequence continues at coordinate 580,268 of JAPKLW010000077.1, forward strand.
AACATCTAACATGAGTCGCATCAGCCAGTAAGAATCGAATTCGCATGAATGTGTAATAAAATCTATACAAGTAATTTTCCAAATATTGTAGCTTTGCTTATTCTCTAATGTTTCAAAAAATGGGCATGTAGGAACTGAAAAGGTTCCCAACACTTCAATCTGATATAGCAGCAGCTGCGAATGAAGCACTGGAGAGATTTCGGGATGAAAGTCGTAAGACAGTTTTACGACTGGTGGAAATGGAGTCTTCGTATTTGACGGTGGAGTTCTTCAGGAAGCTAAACACAGAACCTGAGAAGAACAACAATAATTCATCAGGTCCAAATGCCGAGCGATACTCTGACAATCATCTACGTAGAATTGGTATTTTGTTCATCTCTTACTTAAATCCCTCCCTGTTGGATGATGAATTAGTAATTTATTGAGCCTCTGTCTGCTTGCTTGATTTTCAGCTACAAATGTGAGTGCGTATGTAAATATGGTGTGTGATACCATGAAGAATAATATTCCAAAGGCTGTGGTTCATTGCCAAGTTCGAGAGGCTAAAAGGTTGCTGCTGAATCTATTCTATGCTCAAATTGGAAGGAAGGAGGTATTTTATTTGGTCCAAACTTCAATTAGTTATCAAACAAAAATATCTTTTATCTAAACATGATCTGTTTCAATGCGTTTAGAAGGAGCAATTGGGCAAAATGTTGGATGAGGATCCATCTCTAATGGCAAAAAGGGAATCCATAGCCAAGAGGCTTCAACTATACAAGTCGGCACGTGATGAAATCGACTCAGTTGCATGGAAGTGAAGTCGCTTTTTCAAGCTAAATCATTCAAAACATTTTCTTCCTTCCGCTTCATCGCCCACTTTCATTCTTTTATTATTATTTTTATGTTTACTAACGTGAATGTTGAAATGTCATTGACACCAATGGATTTCTCTGAGATGTTGATAATTTTTTATATGATACAAATCTGTACAATAATAACGAACACAAATCTATTAAGTTCTAACACAAACATAACACGATTTGTTAAGCTCTAAACACGAACATGATAACATCTGACACAATAACGACTTGAAGTATATAACGATATGTTAAGCTCAAAACTAGAATATGATAAACATATGACACTAACGGTACAAAGCAAATAAATTGTAAGTTCTATATTTTGGGCTAAAAATTGTTGACTCAATACGAATCTGCATGATAATAATGAGTACGAACACAACACAAACCTATTAAGCTCAAACACAATTATGATAACTTTTAGCGTAATTCTAAACACAACCACTTTTTTTTTTCTCTTTACAGCCTCTCTAAAAAAATAAAACATTATATTCCACTTTTATCCTTGTAGTTTTAATTTAAAATATTAACTAAAAAGATTATATTCAAATATAACCCCATGATATAAAGCCCCATAAAATATGATTTCATCTTCCACCGCTAAAATTAAACCTAATTATACCTTGACATTTTTGTTACTTCTAATTTGTGTTTATTCAGTGGAATGAATTTAATTGTTTATCATCGAAAATAAACGAATGAAGAACCATATTTAGAAAAGAAATCGGAATGATGCATTTCACGGAAAGCGATTCCAGAGGCTTGTACTTCAGTAAGAGGAAAAGAAGGAACGAATAGATTTTTTTTTCTTTTTCAAGATTGGCTTAGTGTCCTTGTCATGTAATTTTGCCTGTATTTATTGTGTTTATAGTAGAGGTATTGGGAGACAAATTAGTTTAATTACCACCATGTTTCATTCTATGCCTATGGTGTCCCAAGTTCTGCTGAAATTCTTTATGAGCTTACCATCACTGCCCCTCGCAATTCTTTGGCCCTGACATTGATGCAGAATTGAGAGAGTGGAAGAGTGAATTGAAGAATTAATGAAAGATATAATTGAGAAAATCTAAAATTCTTAAAGCCATAGTCCCAACCAAAAGTATGAAATGTAGGCTTTTAGTTTTGACTAAAAAGATGATATCTAAATCTTGCAGGAGGTTTTATTTTAGGGAAAATATGTGTGAATATTTAATTAAGATTTGAAATTAAAATTATAAGAATAAAATTGTAATATTATAATTATTTTTTTAAGGGGTTGTAAGGAGAAAAAAAGCCAATGTATTTATAATCATCCTAACATTTAACATGATAATGTTTTCACAAAATAACCTAATATGCATGAATTGCCAACCCTAATTTGAGATTAAGCAACGAAAAAAATGTTAAGAAAAAGTAAAAGTAAAAAGGAATGAACTTCAATATCAAGAAAATTGGAAACAACGGATAAAAAAAAAAATTAGGATTAGGCAACAAAATATTACATTACATAAAAATGGAAGGGAAAAAACAACACACGCTATTTTACAAACATTACTACTAGTGGACTCCACCAAACCAATGTTGGGCATATGAATTACACGCACACGCGAAGATCACAAATATATATTATGTGTCTATATGTACACAATACATTTGAGCTAAATGCATCACAGATCAGAATCCTGCCTGCTAGCCAAGCACAATTCATGCAATTCATTTAGAATCCACTCTTCCCCTGTGTGCCCTCCAAGAACCAAAACTCTAGTTCCCCCAACTACGCACGTGCTGTGACCCCACGCGAACTTGGGCGGCTGCCCGGGGACGTTAAGCATCCTCCACGTCGGCTTATCTTCCGACGGATCCAACAGAAACAGCTGCGATGGAGAATGAAGCCCGGTTATTGACCCACCGAACACAATGATCCGTCCACACGGCATTGTCAACGCAACATGATCGAGTCTGGGAGGCGGAACCACGGCATTCTGACTGCAAACACCTGTGCCACACTCGAGCAGCCTCCACTGGGGCCTTTCCTTCTCCAGATCAATGGTGTATGCCTCCCCTGACCGCAACTGCAAGTGCCCTGTCTTTGCTAGACCACCGAACATCAATATTTTTGTCCGTCCATAAACAGAAAGCGAGTGGCCTAATCTTGAGGGCGGAGACCAGGAAGTAGGAATCTCCTTCCATATTGGCTTCTCCATGTTCAGATCCAAAAGAAACGTGTCACTGAGAAGCACCCCTGCATCTGTGCATCCACCGGAGACTACTAATTTAGAGCCCTCTAGTGTGCAAGAACTATGCCAAGATCGAGGCAGTGGAGGAGTTCCGCCAGAGACTTCTTTCCATGTCGGCTGCTTAGCATCCAGGTCGAGAACAAATACATCATTGAGCAATCCTTGTCTCCCGCAACCACCAAAAACCACCAACCACGAACCATTCAGGCATGAGAGCGTATGACCCCAACGCCCTGGAGGAGAAGATTTAACACTTACCCTACGCCATTCTGGGTTTTCAGCATCAAGATTAAGCACAAATGTATCATCCATTGGCTGCATATTCACTCCTTCCCCTCCAAACAAAACCAGTCTATTTCCAGCAGCACATGCACTAAAATTGCAACGTGAAGGCTCTACTGCACCTCTTACTGTGAACTTCTTCCAACAAATTGCTTCTAGAGTAGTAAGTTCCCTGGCCAAACGCCCCCACCCTAAATTTTTAGTCATCAACTCCAGCGCGCCTGTGACATCTCTTCCCCATGCATTTTGACATACCATTTTCCTAACGTGCTCATTCTTAGTTAATTGCCGAATCCTTCTGCAGACAGACCCAATTGATGCAACATCCCTTGGGGCCAAGCGCGATAAAATGTTTTGAGCTATTACTTCATCAGACAGCTGAAGAAGCCCACATACTTCTTGATGATGACTGTGCGGCATACATCCACCCACTTGAAAGGGTTCAACAAACTTGTCATTTTGCTGATGACATGTTTCTTTGAACACAGGATATGATACATTATTCAAGTCTAGTTTCGCTTCGGTAAATATCTGAATCCCTATCACATGTGTGACCATACCATCATCACTGTGGATTGGCATAAGTCTTAGGCTATTTACCAAAGGAGTACCGTCTTTCCTGAAGTTGAGGAGCTCTCCTTGAAATTCAATACCTTCCTCCAGACATCTTCTAATCTCGGACACAATAACAGGATCTACCAACGGATGTCGTCTCTTTGCCCGAGGATCTCTAAATTGCAGGAAGCGACTGATAATTCAATGTCAAGAGAGATTCTTAATTAATCCAGGACAAAGAAAATCTGATCGATGGCGAAGATTCATATTCTTCGGATCAGCTAAACACAATGTAATATGAGTCTTTAGCCGTTCTAAGATGCTTTCACAATATCTTAACAAAACATAGACACGAAAACAATAACCAGAAACATTATGAACAATAAGCAGAAACATTATAAACTAATAAATTCTAATGGCTCAATATGAAAGTCAGCTGAAGTTGCCATACCCACATTAAAAAAAAACAAAAAAAAAACAACTTCGAATCCGTGGATGCGTAATAGATCTTAGATAGGAAAATCTAATAAAAAAAGTAAATATGACGAATCGACTCAGATTATCACTACCTCTGTCTGTCATGACGATGAAGCATTCTATATTAGAGTATTACTACCTCCGTCTTTCATGTTGATACATGATAATTAGATAAATGCACAGAACTTAAGAGAGGTTAACTGCCTTCATAATAACTCTTTTCACAAACCAGAAAAATTTAATAGCATTACAGATTTTAGAAATTATTTTTCAACACAATTGAAGCATAGCAAAACTACGAAATATTACACGGAGAACTGCAACAGACCAGCCAGTGTGTAACCGTAAAAAGTAATTTGAGGGATAAAAAATTAAAAGTGAAACAGTAAATAATCACATCCACGCCACAAGATATTTTTGCTTTTCCTACTAAGAAACGCAATCATAATCTCCAACGAAATTCACAATTCTCCACAGCGTAGTTTCATTTCTAGCAATAAAATATAATAAAAAAACACATAGAAACGTTAAATAAACACAACACACACAATTGATTTACCAGTTGCGACCAAGGACTTCATCGGCGCGAAATCCAGTGGAGAACTCAAAGACGGTGTTGACGTATATGATCGGAAAGTCCGGCTCCATGGCATCCGACACAACGATGGAAGTCGGCAACGCAGCCGGCGAATAGAACAGGCGGCCAGCCGCCGCCGTTGAGTAAAACAATCGGTCAGTCGGCGCCGCTGAAATGACCTCGTCGCCGCTGTCCTGGTCCATATCATCGGCATCGTGTCCGTACTTGTGGCGCTTCCGGAACATGAGGTCGCGTTCCACTTCCTCCTCTTCCTCGCTGTCTTCCATTCTCATATCTCTATCTCTCTCTCCTTGTAAAGGAAATTGTATATATATTCTACTGCTGGTGCTGCTGAGAGCGAGTCTAGTCTATATATGTTCCAGGCGGTGACTTATCAAATTGGGCTCCTTTCCTCTTTTAATTACCAAAACGCCCCTCACCTTACAACACAAGATATTTACCTTTCCTAATAGCCTAAATTTATTTTTAATTATTATATCTTAATCTTGTTATTATTATTCTTTTTTAAGTTCTTATTTTTTTTTAAATATTCAAACTCTGACCATATTATAATTTTCTAAAGAATATTATTTTCTAATGTAAATTTAATTAATTGAAATTTGACCCGGATATATATAAAGGGCGGTGCTGCTCAAAAGTTCAGTTTGGGGCGTCCAAATGCGGCATATTTTAATTATTAATTTATCATTACTACTCTATTTTCCTTATTGTACACCAACTTCACATGCTTAAAAGAAATTATAAATGATGTCTCATTTTATATATACTTAATCATTTTGATTTCGGCAAAATATGATTGAACCTTTATGCCTCTAAAAATCTGTGTGTAATATTCATAAATTTTAAAATCTTTTACTTTTTATGATTATGAGTTTGCGTAATCAATTAAAATTTAAAAGTGATACAGAAGTTTAATTGCAACCAATCACTGCACATGATAGCGTGATCTATTGGACCATGTTAGTTGTTATATTTACACGTCAATACAGTTGTATATATTTTTAAATAAAATATATTAAATTAAATTCATATACCCTATTTCTAGATTATCTCAAATTCTTGACTTCTTATTTAATATATATATATATATATATATATATATATATATATATATGGAGCGGATCCGGTGAGAAAGGTCTTAACGTGAGAAAATGAGAAAGATGCTTGATTGTGTTCATGAGGTTGCTTGATTGTATTCAGGTCGTTGCTTGATTGCAACGTTGCTTGGTTGTGTTTTAGTTGTTGCTTGATTATTTTGTTGCTTGATTGTATTTTAGTTGTTGCTTGTTTCAATATAAACCATTGATTTTTTCAGATCTAACGGACATGATTCATTCTTTTCTCTTACATGATGATTTTTTTTTTACATGATCCCTCCTCTATGTATGTATATAGCCACATAGGGCGATATTTTAGTGAGAAATTACAAATAAGAAAAGATTATAAATTAATTTCAAACTGTTAATTTTGAAACCTTTGACGCTCAAAATTAAAAGAAAAAAAAGTATTTTGATTGAATTTGTAAAGAAAAACATATATTTTTGAATTAAACTTGTCTAAAAGCTAGCACAAATGAACTGAATAGAGAAGAAAGCCTAATTAATTTTGTTTATATTTATGAGACATGCATAGTTTCTAAAAAATAAAACAGATATTATTGCTATGATATTCGTCCAATACAAAGAATAATTAATGCAATACAATACTTCGTCAAAAAAAAAATAATTAATGCAATACTCTTAAAATAAATTAAATTAACGAAAATGAAGAAAAAAAAATTAAAATTCGTGAGTTCATTTTATATAAATTTTAGCCTAATCTAATTGAGATATATAGATATTAGATGGGATTAAGATATAGTACTCCCTCCGTCCCGGTAAAGTAGTCCCATTTCTTTTCGGCACGGGAATTAAGGGTTGTGAGTGTAGTGAAATCAATATTTTATTGGTGAGTGTGAAAAAGTTTGCCATTTTAGGAAAATTGGACTATTCTATGGGACAAACAAAAAAGGAAAGTGGGACTACTTCAATGGGACGGAGGAAGGAGGAAGTAATATTTTTGTAGATATAAAAAAGGTGGAAATAGAAATAAAGAAAATGGGTGGGGGGCATAACCCCACCACTCACTCAAAAATCAAAATGAGATTTTAAAGCACCAAAAATATCTGCGGAAGTGACGTGGACAATCTCACGTGCCAGGTTCTGAAGATATTTCTCCCCTCTCCTCTCCCACCCAAACACATGACAAATATCCTAACTACTGTACATCTTCCATTGGCCCACTTTCTCTCTCGTAATTCCCCTCTTTACCCCTCTCCTCCCCCCATATTTACCATCTCTACCAATTCCCCGCCAACATTTCATAATTACGCATTTTACTTTGTTCAAACATATTACCAAATATAATCATCTTTTTAAAGTATAAATACTAGTTATGCATATTATGATGGGAGACTCGAGAAAGTCGATGTGACTCGTAAGATGATGCTTAACATTTACAAAATCACACATTAGAATGTAGATATATTATAAAGTATTATAATTTTATCAAATTTTTAGCATCAAATTATAAATTTCAACCGAACTAAAATGATAGTTTGATTTATGTTTTAGTAATAAATATAATTTATAATATATTTAATACTTTATATATATATTTTTTTATCTCACTTATTATTTAGCTCTTAGTTAAAATATTATTCAACTCCCAAATAAAATTTAATGTAGCCATAAATTATTAATTTTATTTAGTTTTAGATAAGAAAATGAATAATTGATTTCTAAACCTCTTGTTTTAAAAATTTTACATATTGAATGAATATTACCTTAATGTAAAAAAAGACTGTATTTTAACATTTTGGTTTGAGTAAATAGTGGAAATCAAGGTAATAATGAACTCAATCTCCATATATCTAACAACAATAATGTCAACTCACAACATGCATCACGTTACATTTATCCTCATAACTGAGTTCGGTGTACATCTCACAGCTCCTTTTAAGGCACAAGTGTTTTAAGTATTTTATTTGTATTTAATAGATTATAAATTTAATTTTTAATAAAAACATCTAAATGAGGATAAAATTTAAATTAATACATTCAATTTTTTCAAGGTATACGGCCCATTACTAGCTTTGAAGACATACTCCGATAGAGGTATATATAATGACATTGATATTTGATTCTTTATTTTATGTTAGGAATTATCTTTATTAGAAATTGAGTTTCAGTTTATTCCTCTCCCTTAATGTTTTGATATGTCAAAACTTACTTTAACTTTAAGTTTCTAGAGTATCTAAATGTAATCATTGTATAGGATAAAACTTGAGTTGTAATAGACTAGAAACTGAGTTGAAGATCGAGCGGACAGAGATTCAATCTCTAAGGAAGAAATCAGAGATATCCAAACTCGAGAAGTCAAGAATCAAGTTTCTGTACTTCGAGCAAAGATACCAGGAAACTTGAAGTGAAGAAGACAAAATTTTCGTGCTTGAAACTTAGTTTGTCCAGAAAAATCAATTTTTGGAAACTGAGTTTTCATGAAGAAGAGAACTTAAGCTGACTTTGGAAATGTCAGTTTCAGTTTCAGAATCCAAGAGCACATGAAAAACAAGGAGACACAAGGAATTCGAAGTCAGACACGAGATGTCTCCTAGTGGTGTCAAAAAGTCAGTACGAGGAAACTTAAACTTAGATTCCTCGGACTGAAACTTAGTCTGACAAGAGCAGGTAGAAAGTACATTGCCAAAAGTGAAAAGCAGACGGCAGAATAGAGCAGAACAGGAAGAATGGCTATGATTGGACGTCCCAATCTTTGTCTCTAACGACTGGATTGATGTGTCTAACGGACATAATTTAAATTGTCGTCCAGGCCAGCCTATAAATAGCTCGACACTTCGAACGAAGAATCTACCTGAATCACGCTCAAAACTGAGCCGATACTTTGCCAAACTTTCTACTGAAAAAGTTCTCTGAATCTCCGTGTTATTTGAACACGAGACTTAAGTTTCCTAACTTAAGTTATTCTCTCTGTGCATCTATCTAACTGTGCGAGGTTGAAACTTTCCAAGTTTAAACTATTTCTTAGTGAATATTATTGTTCAAGTAATATTCATAGAAGTCAGTTTCCTACTCTGAGATTCTGATTCTTACGGACATTGCCAACCATCATTAGTTCTAGGAAGAACAAGTAAACATCCAATCATCCAGTTTGAAGGTTGTGGGGTGCGTCCTCACTTCAACCTAAAAAAGAAGCAGACTACAAGGAGTTTTTGGGCGAGTAACGTTAGCAGACCGAAGGGCGGAGGTTTCCAATGGGCTAACCATAGATCGTGAGAAGGCTTGTACATATGTGACCTAGTGGATTTTCGATTAAGTTCGGAAGAGTGGACATAGGAGTTTGATTCCAAACCACTATAATATCATGTGTCATTTATTTCTTTATTAAGTTTCTGCATACTAAGTTTAATTGCTTATTTGAAACCTTCAATACTTGGCTAAGTATCGAAGTGTATATCTGAAACTTACTTAAAACTTACTTCGAGCTTAAACTGAGTTTTATCAAAACTGAAAACCGAGTTCCAGTCAGTTTTCAAAACAAGTGCTATATTATTTAACTCCTGCTGCATACATTCATACTCTGATTTCGGGACCAACAAGTGGTATCAGCGTCGGTCAGTCCTTACATGTTGGTCATTGTTGAAGTCGCTTAGGACCGGATCCACATCTCCTTGCATTAGTTTTGTGTTTTTGTTTTTTAAGCTTAGGTATACACATGGCTCACGTGGTACAACTTCCCAAGTACTCTCCGAAGACGTACAATATCTGGAAGAAGAGGTCCCTGATCAAGTTGTGGTACATCCACCTAGAAATGGCGGATTTCATAGCCAACGGATCTATCAAGATCACAAAGGTTAACACTCACCTCAGAGGAGGTGATGGTCCGGAAATCATAGAGAAACCCTACGCTGAGTGGACCACCGAAAACAAGGCATGTGCTCATCTTGATGCAGTGACCATGGAGCTGATTCTACAATCCCTATTGGAGGCTCTGGTTATAGAAGCCCCGAAATATGACAATGATAAGCAGGTATAAGATTTTCTTGGTACATTGTGTCAGGAAACGGACCAGATGAAGATGAACAAGATGTAAATGTGTGTGGACAAGTAGGAGTCCTTCCAACTGCTTCCCGGAGAAAATATCAAGTCAATGGAGGCTCGCTTCAACGCCATTGTCTGCGAGCTCAAGAACTTGGGGAGAGAATATACAACTGTTGATTTTAATGCCAAAATTCTCTCCAAGATGCCAAAAGAAGATTGGTTTGTAAAAACCACAAGCTTAAAGGAGAAGGATTTGTCAAAGATGTCGACAAAAGATTTTTAGACTATGCTGAACTAATCTAGAGACAAACTAAGATGACTTTTACATATTTTGACCCACCAAAACAATATAACATAACGAAATTTCTAACAAATTTCCTAACACCCTAAAAATACCTCTGCTCCTCATCATTGTTATTTATCACATACTTATATTTTTCACCATCATAATAAAATCATCACAGAGATGTTTGAAGAATGGGCGTAGAGCTTAAGTTCGAAGTACTATAATTCTTTGTGTTTTTTATTTTATGTTCCGTAATTTGTGTTTGCAATAACATAACATATTTAATTTTTTTAATGATTTTGTTGGGGTCCAAATCTAATTTAACCCAAAAGTAAGTACAAGTCCAGTCCATTGCGACAACCCAATGTCCGTGACCATGATGTTCGCCAACTCAACCCACCCATTTTAATAGGCCTAGTAAGGCACATTGAAGGTCCCCATTCAGCGACATGCGAAATCGAAGCTACAATTTGCATTGGAGGACAAAAGCTTAAGCCAACACCTTGATCCTTGATCGGATATTGGACGATGATTTCTCTCACTCACTGGATTCAACATGCATAATGATGCATGACTCCTCACTGTCATCATTCAACTGGAAACGTACTAATCTTACTTTTTTTGGCATTCCGAAGTTGATGGCAGCAAAATGGTGTAGGGTTAGGGATGTGGATACACAACACTCCCTTAAAAGGACGATGATAATGGGAAGGAGGAAAAAATAGAAAAAGGAATAAGGGAAGTTCTTCCGTAAAAGAAGGAACAAATCCAACATTCTCTTTCAGAGAACTATATTTATTTTCATCACGTAAATACTTATAATCTGTAATCTTCTTCGCTAATAATGAAACTCTTCCCTTGAGGGTATATGCACTTCCTTATGTTGAACCTCGTTAAATTCACGTGTCATCTTCCTCAACATTATATGCTTTCAGCTTTCAAACAACCCTTCATCCAAGGAGTAGTCTATTTTGGAACATAAATTTCACAGAAACATAAATTTATTGTTAGATCATCGATCAATAAATGCATTTAATCCTTATTTATTAATTAAATAATGTATAAAATATATTTAATTATATGAATCTTGTGAGATTTGTCTCACATTATTTTTATGAGAAACGATATCTCACAAGAACATTTCTAGATATTTCTTAAGTATGTACAATTTTTTAAGTTGTTGAGATTTATAATAATAATTTTTAAAACTAGTCAGTATTAATTGAAAACATCATCGATAATGTTTTGTTTTTCTTATTTGGGTTCGATTTTTACTTCATTATAAGTTTTGAATTTTGATTTTCAGTTTCCCTGCTTTGTCTTTTCCACCAGTACCATACATGACCTAATAATTTAGCCTGCAAAACAAATAAGACATATTTTTTCAGTTACTTCTAATGTTTAAGAAATAAATATTTTTGTGTAAGAATCAAATCATGTATGTGTATCAATCATTGATTGTGCATGACATAAGGCGTTACTCCAAAGTTATGAAAAAGAAACCGCCTAACCATTAAATAAAACACTAAGGGGCGTTTGGTTTAACTGTCAGGAATCACTATGGGTATGAGTTTGATAGTAGAGGGAATGGGTATGAGTTTGATTTTTGGGAATCATTCTCAATTCTGATGTTTGGTTTACTAGATGAGTTTTGGAATCATTTTTCAATTCTGATGATTTATTTTTTAAGTTTATAGGTTTATAATATAATTAAATTGTTATACAAATAATAATTAATTTACCAATAAAAAATAACAAAATAAAATCATATTAAAACAAATAAATAATCTATTTATCTTATTATTTGTTTTATAAAATATAAAATTAAGATAAAACATAAATGATTGATTTTATAATAATAATAATATTATTATAATAATATATTAAAAAGAATAATATATAATTATAATAACATATAATACTATAAATAATATAATTATGAAAAACATTAAAAAAAGAAAAAAGAAAAAGTAAATAAATCAGAAAATAATTATAAATAAAATGAAATAAAAATAAGAAATAAATGATTAATTTAATAATAAAAAATTAAGAAAATATAATCATATTAAAATAAATAAATAATATATTTATATTCTTATTTATTTTATAAAAATATAAAATTAAGATAAAAATAAATAATTAATATAATAATATTATTATATTAATATATTAAAAAGAATAATATATAATATTATAAAATAATATAATTATCAAAATATTTTAGATTAATATTATAAAAATAAATAAATAAGAAAATAATTATAAAATAATATGAAATAAATAATTTTGGTAATAATATATGGGAATGAAAATGAAAACCCACCATTTTTGGAGGGTTTTGGTGATTCCCAAGTATTTGGGAATCATTCCCATATTTTCATTCACATACCCTTTAACCAAACAGTGGATTTCGGAATCATTCCAATCCCTCATTCCGAAACCCATCAACCAAACGCCCCCTAAGATTTTGTATTAAACTGTTTTAGTAAATGGATGATATATAACGTCATACTTATTTACACCACAAAACAAAATAAAGTTAGATATATGTTATCAAAATTAATATAAATTGTAATCGATCATATAAAGCCCTTGTTTTTTAAAATAAAGTTTACACTATTAATTTATCAAAGTAAACAATTTTCATTTTGTTTTAATTTAAGATTCCTTTCGCCCATGTTTATCTGTAAAGGGATTATTTAATGTCGATTCGTGTTTATTAATTATTAATATTAGTTTTCTCACCTTAATTAAGACTTGCAACATTCCAATTTAGAGTATTGATTTTAAGTATGATTTATGACATCTCCATAGAGATTATGGATCTCAAACAAATAAATAACAGTGACTTTGTTATAAATAAATTTAATTTTACCAAAAAAATAAATAAATTATATTATAGTTAATTTTATTCATATTTTCTTTATCTAATACGACCTTTCAGTTTTTAAATAAAACATACAAGAAGAGTTTTAAGTTTACATGCTATTTGCATAAATCAAATTGTAAATATGAGAAGATGATCACTTGTATATATTACTTAAATTAACTTTGATGATATAAATTATAAAAATAGACAACAATAGTCTAATAGAAAAGTAGCAATCAAAGATGATTAATAAATCTAACCTAATGTGACAAAATCTGAAAATCTCAAATAAATATAAAACTATAGATTAAAAATGTAATATTCGCAAAAATATAAAATAATAGCAAATGAAGTAAAAGGGTCGGCGACAAACGTGATATTTGTCAATCATGTTTAATTATGTGGGACTATACAACCAATATTAATTTATTTCAATAAATTAGCCACCCACCAAATACTATGTTTCCCCACTTGCTTTCCTCTTTATTAAATATAAATATGATTGGATGGCACTGGCACTGGCACTGGCACATGCGTAAATAAAGGTTTGATGCATCCATGATCAATTCAAGATTTTTTTGACAATGTAAGTATTGGATCGAAAGTTTTTATATAAAAGTTACAGTAGTAATTCTAGTTGTGTAACTTTTACGATTGATTGAATTTCTCTTAATAAAACTATGTAATCAGAAGTCCTCACTAAAATATTTTTAGTAAAAATATATGAACAATTATCTTATGCCTAAACTTATACAATGATAAAGGGATGCTTTGTTAGTACAATCAAATTAGATATTTATTTTTGAATCCTAATTTGTAAAAACTCATCGCAACAAAAACAACGAGCGATTTTCTTTCTCTCGTGGTCAATTTTGTTGAAATTGAGTGTTGTGTTTCTTTGTCAGACTGGAAGTTTGGATTCTCACCTGATATATTCTTGCGTTTGTGGATCTTAGTGAGCGGAGCGACTATAAGATTGGGCGAAGGGGTTGAATTGAGGACACTCTCCCTATAAGGAAGAATCCTCCTTTATGTTTGATTGTTTGGTGTGTCAAATCACTACTAGCATTAACCTAGTTCGCACAAACTTGTAATGTCCTATTAGGATGTCTATCGAGTTATAATGGAGCTAATCAAGATAAACTGGGTTCGTGACCTAATCCACCAGTTTGGACCGCAAAAGAGTTAGAAGAATCTGACTACCAGTTTGGAGACACTGGAACTGGCTACCAATTGGAACAAACATTCAGAGAAACTGGTCGAAGGCACCAGCTTGCAAGACCAGTTTCCACATAATCCTAACTCACGTACAAAGACAAAGAGATCAAGTCAGAGGAATCCTTAACCAAACAAATTTTAAGATTGGAGATTCCTTAAAGTCTGAAGATCTCGCAATCAGTTGAGATTCCTCGGACTGACAGAATCGTTCTGACACAAAGCTGCAAGTTAACATCCAGTGTCAGAAAATGATGGAGCAGGTGCAAAACTTCAGCAAAAACAAGATATCCTTCTCAGAATAGAGAGGCGCCTAATTGGACAACATCCAATATGTCTCTCAACAACTCTAAATTCGAATCCTCTCTACTGCGCCTATAAATAGACGATGGGCACCAAGAGAGAAGATATTTAAACAACTAAGTAACGGAACACTGCATAAATTCTGCCTCAAGATTTCTAAGTTCAAGGCTTTTTCTAAGTTAACCGTGTGTCATTCTTGGACACGAGACTCGTAGAATTCCAGCTCGAGTTATATCTTGGTATTCTTACCTTTCAAGTAAGAACACAACAATCACTGCATATCTCCAACAGTGATTCATACAGGCTTCTAGCCGCAACTTCGAATGTTCAGGGAATAACTTTAAAAGCTCCTAAGTTCTAAAAGGAAGCTGCATGATGTGCCCACACTCCAATTCTAAGAAGCTGAAGGAAGCAGAGTCCTGGACAAGTGAGCTAGTGAACTGATAGACATTGAAATCTACCAGTTAGTGATCGATCGTGAGACCAACATGTAACTTAAGCTTAGTAAATTTCCAGACTCGCAGTCTGAACAATGAAGAAAGGACGTATGACTTTTGTGTTCGAACCTCTATAAATCCTTTTGAACTTTTATTGCGTTATTTCCTTTCTTGTAAGGATCTTAAAACTTAACATTCTAAGTGCCGAAATATAGTTGAAACTGAACTTAAATAACTGTTGTGTTGCTAGTTGTTAATATAACAATGCGCAAGTATACACAATCAACAAGTAATATAGTCTAGAAGATCAGACATCGTGCCCAAGGGAGTGTTTAGTTAAGCCGTGCACACAATATTGCCTGCAAAATGGATTTGGTTGTATTAAACTAAGATTAATATAATAAAAGCAGAATTAACTAACAAATAGAAATTAACAAAACTTCTTCTCATTATTTAGATCACAAATAAACAACTAACACGAGTAAACAAATGAAGAGAAACACACTTGAGTAATTGACTTTCTAATTATCCACTATCCTATATGCTTGACCATGGATCTCGAATGAATTTTGAGTCTTAAACCTCACAAAATGATTAGCAAGCTATCGCTCTACTAGATCTGCAGAATCATACCCTTCATCATATGTCTATGCATGAAATGGTGATCAAAAGCACAAAGAAAAACATGGGTTCATTTGTAAGACATGTTTCCTCATATTTCTACACAACAAACATGATCAGTCTTAGATCTCTCATCCCTATTCATCTTTTCAGACTAAATAAGTGTGATAACTCAAGATCACTGTTGTGCCACAAAGCTCAAGTAAAACAGATCCAAGACTAAACTCAGATTCACACAAAATAAGCACTAACACATATTCAAGTTTAGAAAAGAGTTAACAACCCAAGTGTTGTGAATTTAGTTGATATCCAAACTAAAAAGAAAATAAAACTTAACACCATTCATTATTATGCTTGTTTCTTTTTACAAAATAAGCTCAAAACATAAAAACCCAAGAGATATTTCTTGATATTGGTTGGAACTCCTTCATTCGTGCGCAGAGCTGTCGCCTTTTCTCCAAGAAATCTCTCTCAAACTCTTCCCAGTTTGTGCGTGTGTTCTCTCTGTATAATTTTGTCCTTCCTCTCTAAAATGTCTATCTTTTTATCACACTTCTAACACATGACTCCTACACGTGGTTTCCGTTTTGCCCTTTGAGTACTCACAACTTCTATCGGGTGACCCATGTCCTAGCTTTTAGACGAGATCTGAAAAGTAAGTGATTCTTGTCTGGAAGTTGATGGAGATCCAGTTGGCAAGATTTATCAAGATATTTCAAAAAGATTAGTTGAAGATATAATAAAAGATTTGATATATCTTGATAATATTTGATTTAGTTTTAATTTGATTTCTAGATTTGTTAGGATTTAGATTTCATTTTATTACAAAGATATCAAGATATATTTGTAGTGTATCTTGATAGATTTGATATGGTTTTTAGATTTATTTTCCTAGTTAGATTAGGCTTAGAGATTTGATTTTCCTCCCTATAAATAGGGCTTCATATTTTCATTGTAATTCAGTTTTTAGTTTAATAATATAGTGAGTTTTAATATTTAATTATCTGAAAGCTCTTGAATTTCTGTGGAGTACCTTGAAATTCAATATTGACTTATCAACCGAACTTACACATCCGTTTGTGGCATTTTCACTATATCCATCGTTGTTGAGGCGAGTTGCTTGTTGGGTCGTAGGGGTTTGTTTTCGTCCTTGCCTACGGTTCTCTAAGGGTCAACTTCAAAGGTATTGGATTTCACCATCGTATCAAGTTGTCAGTTTGTTTCAGCATCACGTCCGAATCATTTCAGTCGAGTTCCTGGGCTGCGATCTAAACCTTCCGGCGAGGAACGTATCATTTTGCTATCAGAGACTTGGAAAGAGATGAAAGTAGTAATGAGGAAACATTTTGTTCCTAATTACTACTACTATCGAAAATTATGTTACATGTTGTAGGATTTTAGGCAATGGTCTAAAAGTGTAAAAGATTATTACAAAGAGATGGATCAAGCAGTGATTCGAGCCAATATCAATGAGGATACACAATCAACAATGGAAAGATTTTAGGATGGATTGAATTGGGAAATCCGAGAAAAAGTAGAGGAGCTACAACCTTATGATCACTTGATTGTCATGGTTGTTACAACCAATTATATTGAGGATCAATTGAAGAGAAGGAGGTTTAATAGCAGAGACACAAGTCAAAATCAAGTTAGTTGGAAGGAGTCTCAAACAGTTAGTAAATTCTCATCAGAACAACTTTAATCAGAGAATGAGCAGACAATGGCAATGATAACCAAATCCGAGTTGATGAGTGCTTCAGTTCAAGAGTCCAAAGAAGAGGATATGAGAGTTGCTACAACTTTGAAGAGTCATATTGAAGATAATGAAGGATTTGAGGATTCGGCTACACTCACTATCATTACCAGTCCAGTTTTGGGCATGCAAAGCCAAAGTCAAGAGACCAAGGAAAAAGACATAGTAGTTCATACTCCATTGGATGAAGTTGAGGAAGAGATCTCGATGCCATTTGAGTACACTGATGTTGCTAGAATAATTATGAGTGTACATAATCAAGTAGATATATAGCAGGGTTCAGTGGAGAAGAAGGTTGAAATAGAAATAGTTCATAAGTTTGTTTCTGCAAGAACTATAATTCTGAAAAGGAGGATGCATGAAGAAAATAAATTGTCGGAGTTTGAACATGATGATGTGCCAAATAAGCCAACCAAAGGCAATGTAAGATGGTCAATTGAGTCCGGTGCAGACTTGGATTTGAGGACAAATCCCTTTGAAGAGGAGGGGAATGATGGAGATCCAGTTGGCAAGATTTATCAAGATATTTCAAGAAGATTTGTTGAAGATATAATAAAAGATTTGATATATCTTGATAAGATTTGATTTAGTTTTAATTTGATTTCTAGATTTGTTAGGATTTAGATTTCATTTTATTACAAAGATATCAAGATATATTTGTTGTATATCTTGATAGATTTGATATGGTTTTCAGATTTATTTTCCTAGTTAGATTAAGTTTAGAGATTTGATTTTCTCCTATAAATAGGGCTTCATATTTTCATTGTAATTCAGTTTTCAGTTTAATAATATTTGTGAGTTCTATTCTCCAATTATCTGAAAGCTCTAAAATTTCTGTGGAGAACCTTGAAATTCAATATTGACTTATCAATCAGACTTACACATCCGTTTGTGGCGTGTTCACTATATCCATCGTTGTTGAGGCTAATTGCTTGTTGGGTCGTAGGGGTTCATTTTCGTCATTGCCTACGGTTCTCTAAGGGTCGACTTCAAAAGTGTTGGTTTTCACCATCGTATCAAGTTGTCAGTTTGTTTCCGCGTCGCGTCCTAGTCGTTTCAGTTGAGTTCTTGGGCTGCGATCTAAACCTTCTGACGAGGATCGTATCAGAAGTGGTCCCAAAAGTGTTGATAGACTGTCAGCTATGTGACTCTTGTGCTTCTGCAATGACTTTCACTCAAATGCTACTGTTAAGCTCCAGCATGAAGAATCTTGTGAAAATATTTAAAATTTCCTTGCAAAACGCATTAATTAACTAAAACATAAATAATGGACACAAGTATAACAATAAGACAATATAACAACAAATAACTCCTAATTAGAACTAAATAACTAAAAATAGACACATAAAACACAACTTAAAGAGAATAAGATAACTTTTTATGAGAGTTATCAATAACCAAACTCGCAAATAACCAGTTTTCAGAAATATAAGCTGGTGAACAACTACCAGTTTATAAGTGCAAGTTTATTCTTAAAATCTTCCATTGTGCATTACAATTCTATGATCTCGGGAGCAACACTCCTCATGCCCATTATTGGTTATTTTGTTGAATATATGACAAACCCAGTTGCTCCTATTTTTCAGGCCCATTATTAGTCTTCCATATTCAAGCCCATTATTGATTTTCTTATTTTGGTGAATGTATAATGTTGTGCCTTTATTATTTGAGAAGACTCCCCGCAACAAAAATAAATGGTTTTCTTCTCTCTAATGGTTGTTTTGCTGAAACTGAGAGTTGTGTTTCTTTGGCGGACTAGAAGCTTGGATTTTCACCTGATATGGTAAGCCCGAGTCTCCTATTTCCCACCGCTATTGTGGTATCCACGAGGATGAAGAGTGTTGCTGCGACGCTAAGATAAGTGAAGGCTGTTGCACTGAGCTGCGCTGCTTGCTGCAAAGAGTTCAGGAGGAGGCTACTATGTCTATGTGGAAGAGTGCAGTGAAGCGGAGCTGTGTTGCAGACATGGCAGGAGGAAGAAGACACGGCGACTGAGTGGAATATATACCCAACATGATGTATTTAATTTTATTCAATAAATAATATATTTTTATTCGATAAATAATGTATACTAAATTTTTGTGAAAAATATTCTAAATACCTAAAACCACTAAACACATTATAAAAATACCCAAATATTAAACACATTAAAAAAAAAATACTCATTTTAAATTTTTTTGGCATTGTGATTGAATTTTTGTTAATTACAAGAATATGATTAGAATTATGATGATGAAATCATCATCAACAATCACATCATAAGATTTTTTAATTCTATTAAGATTTAATATGAAAATAAAATATAAAAATATACATATTTAATATATATATAGGGATGCGATCCAGTGAGAACCACAGTTACCATAAGAAATAAGAACCAATCTCGGCTGTAGATCTTCCTCAATCAACGATCCAGATCTAAAAAAAAAATGCGGGCATTATTTCCCAAAAACTTTCATTATAGGGCAATTTAGTCTTTTCGCTAATAATTAAAATTCGCCCTTAAATTATTACTTTCTTCATACACATATCACGTCCATGCATTATATAATTAAAAAACTATCATTATAGAGGGAAGAAACTATCATTATATATTATCCATCGAATTTCACACGAATAATCAAAATATTACTAACAAATATAATAATTTAAAGTAGTAAGTTTCATTAAACAAAAAAAAACTTGCAGCATATAACCTACGAACTATCATTATATAACTCAAATACTATCATTATATAGTTTTATATGTTGAAATTAAAAAAAACCGCACAGTAACACGATCCCACGATTCCACGATTACCAATGACAGCTGTAATAATTCATTCATGCCTGCAGCACGCCAAAATGTCGTTTCATTTATCATTTCAAAAAAATTTTAATCTCACTCAACCACCAAAAACTTTTTCATCTCCCTCTTCACGAAACCAAAATCCACAAACTTCACCGACGAAATACACTAACCGGCGATGGTAAAACAAGACATTCAACAAAAGATAAAGGAGAAATGGCGAAGAAAAGACAAGCAGAAAGAATTCTAGAGAAAAAAGGTAAAAATTGCGCGAACTATTTCTCGATTTAACTTTATAATGATAGATATTTGTAGATAGAGTTTGATTTTTCCGATTTCACTTTATAATCAAACATATTAGTAGATATAAAGTTTGATTTCATGTTAAAACTCTAGAATAACGAAAAACAGTTGTTAAAAAAAGTTTAAATTGATTTAGGTTTTCATGAAACTTCTCGATTTACATTTATAAACATACTTGTTGTTTTACTCTTCTTCTCATGAAACTGCATGTTGTAATGAATGATCGAAAGTTTGATGATGAAAATACTCTGTTCACATACTTGTTGTTTTACTCTTCTTTTCATGAAACTGCATGTTATAATGAAAGGATACATAAACAATAATGCATATTTTGGAACTTAAATGAAAAAAGACAAAGTACTATATTGTGATTTTATAATGAAATGTCTAAAGCACTATAATGCATATATTTTGCTAATATAATGAAAGAGAAATTGGAAAAATATATAAAACTGCAAGTCACCTTTTATAATGAAAACGTTAAAGAACAATAATGCAACTATTTTGCTCTATAATGAAATGTAGAAAATAAACTTTTATGTTCAATAATGATATTCTTGTTTCTCCTGCAGATCCTAAAAAGACTAAAACAGTTGAGGAACCAGAAAACCAATTAGTTGTTCAAGAGAAAGAGAACCAGAAGAGATTGTTGTTAAAGAGAAACAAGTTTCAAAACACAGTGGAAAAGATAAAAAACAAAAAGAAGATGTGGAGTTCCCAGACTTAATATATAGAACAAGTCTTGATGCTCTAACATGGCATCTATCAGAACTGAATGAAGTACAGACTAAAGCTATAGAGGAGATGGGTTTCACACACATCTACAATGTCAGAATTAAAGAAATACCCCCAAAAAATTGCATATTGGTGCATGGACAAATTTGACCCTAGAAGTTGCAGCCTAGTAGTCAACAAAAAGGATACAATACATTTGACAGACGAAGACGTGTTCATGATTTTTGGATTCCTGAAAGGTTCAAAAAAGATTATCAGAAGATCAAGAAGACAACCCAACACAGTGTTGAAAGAATGGGCAAGCAGAATTAAAGAAAAAATGTGGAAGATCAGGCCGATAGACGTTGCAGAGGCTATGATTTCTGAAAAAGATGGTGGAGACTGGTTCAAAAGGCACTTATTAGTGCTAATTGAACATTGTTTTTATGAGAATACTGCTGACGGATATGTCAAACCGAAAATTCTTGAGAATTTTGAGGTCATGTCTGATATTAAACAATTCAACTGGTGCAACTACATGGTTTACTCCCTGATTAGGCAGAGGGATATCTGGGAGAAAAAATCAAATGTCTGTTTCACAGGTCCTGTCCTCCTTCCAATGGTAAACACACTTTTTTCTTACATATTAAATTCGAGTTTTCATAATGCATTATATAATTGTAAAACCTGCATTATAGTTGATAAACTTTAGCATTATATAACAGGCTTTTACATTCAATATATTAATGACATTACTAATTTTCCTTGACAGCTTTTATACATTGATAGAGTTGTGTTCTACACACGACTGGTTGATAGGACATTTCCTGTCATCAAAGCATGGTCAACAGCATTGATAAAAGCTCGACAGAGAGCAGAGGAAACAAGAAATTCAAAACAGGACATGTCGACGCAATGATGGATCCAACAACAGTATTTCTTGGAATTGAGGACAAGATTGCAGAGAAGATGAGGCAGGACAGAGAGAACACAGAAAAGCAACAGAAAGAGAAAGAAACAACAACCAAAGAAATTGAAGAAATGGAACCAGATGACTACACCGATCAGATTATTGACACTGCGAGAGTGATGGCAGAGGCAATGTCAAAATTGATCACTCTGATCACGAAAGCTCCCAACCATGTTAAGGAAAATTCCAATTTCAAAATAGCAGTGGAGACTTCCAAAAATCTGATCGGTGTTACATCACCCTCACAACCATCAAGCGAACAACACTTGGAAGATGAGTGGAGCAACCCAGAATGGCTCAAATGCCTTGAGAAGATTATGCAAGCAATTGATGAAAAAGCTCAATTTGACGCACCATGTCCCGAACACTTCAACCTCAACATTCCAGAAATGAAAGATTACTACAAAGTAAATCTGGTAAATATTCCAACTATTAAACTATTACTACCATTAGAATTACATATTTAATAAATAAATCATTTTCTACGTAGGAGGATTTGCCTTTAACACCACAAGAACAAGAACAAGAAAACAGAGGAGGAGGAGAAGAGATGCAAGAAATAGGAGGAGGAGAAGGGATGCAAGAAATAGGAGAAGAAATTGAAAAGGAACAAGAACTTGGTTCATCACAAGTAGAAGAAGAGGTGCAACAAACCCCCACAAAAATAATCACTAATGTGATTGCGGATATTCAAACAAACATTACCGAGGAAGATGATGATGAAACAATTGCAAAAATTGTATTCAATCTAGACTTCCATGCATTATAAAGCATTCAATTATGCATTATAAAAAGTAGAAACATGCATTATATGCATAAAAATAATATGTTGTCTTTCATGCAGGTTCACAGTTTGAAAGAGGGGAGGACGAAGAACAAGGAGGACAAACAACCAGCTCATGGAATGCAAACAAGGGCAACAACTGAAAGAAAGAAATCCACAAGATTGATGTCAGCAGTGTATGAACTTGCACTCAATATCAATGATCCACTGGAGCAGTTTGAAAAGGAAATTTATTATTGGCTCATAAAATCAACACATCCAACTCAGTAAGTAAAACTAACTACTTTAGAATTTAATAATTGCCTTGAAATATATATTGATTTATCAATTAATTTTCTATAATATTTTGAACAGGGAAACAGTTATATATGATGACTGCACTACACAAGTGATGATATCAAATTTCCTTACTTTTGAGCCTGACAGCTATGTAAAAGTTGGTTTGATTGATACTTGGAGTTCACACCTAAACAAGCATGAAAAATACAGAAAATCAAAGACTCCAGTGAGATTTTTCTTCAGCACATATCCTTGTGTAAGAACTCTTAACTTTCTACTTTTAATAATTTATACAAATATAAATATTTCAAGTACTAACACACTATAAATACAACAGTCCTTCACAGTTGTTGATCCAAACAAAAAATGGACTATTGAAAAGAGAAAGAAGGCATTCTTTGAAAGGATGGAGGAAGAACTAGATAGCTTGAAAATTTTCCAAATCAGAAATTGTGATTTGGTATGATTTCTATCATAAACTTAATTCTAAACTAAGTAAACATTATTTTAATCATAATTTTTCTTTATATCCAGGTGTTTTTCCCAATTTGTCAATCACTTCACTTCTACTTAATTTGCTTCAACCTGCGTAAGATGGAAGTAGTTATCATTGATAACTCCGATGCAGTTGATGATGAGGAACTAAAGGTCAAATATGGAACAGTCCCAAAAGTGCTTGTAAATAAATACATCTTCATAGTAGATGTCTGAATGCATGTAATCGTGTTTAATGCATACCTTTACACACAATAATGAATGTTTGTATGATATATAATGAATATTGTTTAGATTAATGAAACTGCCTAATAATGCAATTCCCCAATCATTATAATGCATTACTTTCTGAATAATAATGAATATCTTTGGTTGCCAGGTTGACTACTTTGCTGAGTTCTTGCTCAATCAGAAACTAACAAACAAATCAAAAGGAGTAAAAGAAGCACACGTGGAAAGGCTGAAAATGAAATGGAGAAATGAAACAAATAAGGTGGACTGTGGTATCTATCTCATGCGCCACATGAAAACATACATGGGCGAGAATTTAAAAGATTGGAACCCAGCCATCAAGAAGAATGACAGCCGACAACTCCGTTTCATGAGAGCCAAGTACTGTGGAGCTTTGCTAAACTCAAACTTCAACAAGCACAAGAAGGAAGTGACTAACAAGCCAACCAGCTTCTACGATGAACAAACAGAAGAAGAAGAGATTGCTGTGGAAGAATTTGTGGAGAAGTATGTGAGGACAGCAGAGGGGTTGTCAAAAGATTTCTAATGAGAACATGATTGGGGAACAAGTGTTTGAAAGTTTGTTAAAACAATGATTGTTTTTTATGTTTGTTTTTGATGAAATGTTTGGAAGTAGGCAGGGTTGCGTGAATTTGGATGGAAACAATGTTTGTCTTTTAAGTTTATTTTTGATGTTAGGCAGGATCTGATATAATGGTACTAATATTATGCTGCTATCATTTAGCATTCGATAGTTGTTATATTATAATTCATGCACTGTTTTGAGATTATCATGAAGGTGGAGATCTTGTTTATCATGATTATCACTGGTTTCTTAATGAACGTTGATGTCTTAATTTAAATAACAATATTAACTCTTTTTCGTAAATTTTTTTATACTGGAACATATCATGCATTATATCATGTATAAATGTGCATTATATATCATTTCAACATTCATTATAAAACGAATGTACTTTACATAATAACATGCATTATAAACATGCATTATAAACAATAGAAACATGCATTATAAAGAATAGAAACATGCATCATATAAAAAACACAAGAACTATGATAAAATAAAATGGAAACGTTTAACTTTCATTATTAAAGATAAAGTGTTGCATTATATAACATCTAGACATGCATTATATAACTACTGTTCTAAAACTATTTATTGACCTTATCACAATTCCTTGAATCGTGATTTTCCATTTGTTTAAATTTTCTACACATCCTCAAACGCTTATCCAAATCTCTTGCTGCCTTCTCCTTTCTTGATATGATACGACTCCCACTTCCTTTAGTTTTAACTACATTTGGAGGCAAAACTTCAATAGTTTTTGGGACAGGAGCACCATAATAATCCTCAAACAACTTTTTCTTCAAATCATCTGATGTAGGCATTTCAGTACCATTAAATATGGACTGTTCCAACTCATTTATACCAGATAAAAAAGCTTTCAGCCTTTCACTATCATCACCAATTTTACCAACACAATTAACAACAGCAGACAAGATCTTCTTCTCAATTTTCTTATTTTCAACAAGATTAACATCAGTGGTATCAAGCTGCACTTCATGTAAAGAATCCAATAAAGAAAATTTCTTCCACCGAGAAATCACATACTTATCAGGAATGTTTCTGATCCCTTTATTCTTCAAAACAAAGAATATATGACGGCATAGTATACCCATCCTACTAAACATCTTACAGCTAGACTCTTCATTTCTGTTGTAATCCACAACAAATATGCCATCAAATTCATCATCAAATCTATATATCTCAACTTCACCCATCAAATTCACTCCTAGCATCTGAGTACTAAAACAAGCAGCAAGCAACTCGACTTGAATAGCCTTCAACATTTTTGATGTGTAAATCATTGAAACATGCTTCTCAATCAACAAAGTTGTTTCCATCTTAGGAATGCATGAAGAGTCCAAATAATTCAAATAAGAATTAGCATCCCTCTGAGCCTCAATAGCACGATTATAGTTTATCAAAAACTGAAGTAAATTGGAATGACTCCTTGTGTACCTCTTGTAGAAGCTATTCTCACAATCAGATATTGAAGTCGTCTTCGTTAAGCCACTCATTGGGAAATCGCGAAAGAAAGTTGGAACCCAATACTCTCTAGACTCAAACATAGAATCAAACCATTTATTATCAACCAATCCATAATTTACCATTATATGATACCAGCCCTCCTAAAAAAATCTGGTTCAATCAACTCTGACCAAACATACGACAACAAATCACTCTTGAAATTCTCATTAGAATGCAACTCTTTTGAAACCTTGTCTGCAATCTTCAACATAATATGCCACATACACCAGCGATGCCTCGTATCCAAAAGAACTCTTTGAATTGCAACTTTCATACCTAAATCTTGATCTGTTATAATCATTTTCGGAGCTGAGCACATACATTTAAGAAATCTCTCAAACAACCATGAAAAAGAATCAGAATCTTCTTTAGACAACAAACCAGCAGCAAAAGTTACAGGTTTCCCATGATTATCCTTGCCCGTAAAAGGAGCAAATATTAAACAATACCTGAAAATAAAATACATATAACAATTACATTTGACTTCATAACACAATAACCATATAATGCATATACTAAAGCTATATAATGAAAATATTTGTATTATATAATGCACCCATGTAATGCAAAATAAACAACCATATAATGCATATGACAAATCTATAAAATGCATAATTAAAAGCTTTATAATTAAAAAGAGTACATTATATAATGCATCATGAATTTAAACATTATCAAATAGCACAAGAAACATATAATGCAGATCCAATAACTATAAAATGAATATGTTTGGTTCATATAATGCAAGCACATAAATAAAGTAATGAATATATATAAGAACAAAGAATGAAACAAAAAAACTTACTTATTTGTCGAATAAGTGGTGTCAAATACAACAACATCCCAAAAACTTTATAATTCTTCTTCAAGATAGAATCACACCAAAAGAGTCTCATCAACTTACCATCTTCATCCAAATGATAATGATAACTAAATGCTGAACACATTTGCTGCTTCCTTGCCATTTCATTGAGAAGCATTTGTGCATCAGCACCATCAACAAATGCTCTCATATCTCGAGAGTAATTCCTAACATCTACAGCAGAACAAACACCATCATAGCCGCCAAGAAACTCTTTTAACAAACGAGATGACTGTGTAGGTCCTATATTTGTTCTCGCACAGTCCAAAATAAACTTCTGATGAACAATGTCAATTTGATGATTCAACTTCATAAAATATTGAAAACGAGCTTCAACTAACGGATGATTGTGATTTTCAACAAATAAATGAATTAAGTATGAACCTCCATGATATTTCAAAACCATCTTCGCCATGCATCCACATCTCATCGATAAACGTTTTCTCCTTTTCTGCCTAGATTCAACTAACGTACGATTCTGGTTTTCAACCTTTTCATGAAATTTCTCACCCTCCCTACTACACACTACATATCTCCACAGAATCATATCACCACCCTTTTTTAAAGTAGAAAGACGTGTATCAAAACCAGAAAACCTAGCATAATTATAATAAAATTCAATACCCATCCCGAAGTGTGCTAAATAGCATTCCAACATAAGGCGTCATAGAATTATCACACCTTGGAACATAAGAATCTGTACAGAAAAAATCATAAATTAAATTTGATACTTAAAACATATAATGCATGATACATAACTATATAATGAACATAAATTTTTTTTTTGGAATATATAATGAACATATTTTCATTATATAATGAATTCACATACCGTAACAGAACCTCCATAAACTAATTATTACAAACTCACCTATAATGAAACTATTACAAATATATAATGCATGTTCTAATATTATATAATGCACATATAAAACAAATTTGAAAGTACGTAAACAAATAATCACTCTTTCAGCTAACAAAAGAACTACAAACATATAATGCAATTCATAACAAAATATAATGCATGTATTTAATCTATATAATGAATTCTCATAACCAACCAGAACCTACATAAACTAATTATCATTCAATCACATATAAAATAAGTACTACGTATAAAAACAACAATCTACGAAACCTAATTCAATACTTGCAAATAAATCATCAATAATCTATACAATGAAACTTCAATTCTATAAATGTAACTGATAACTAATGATCAAACATCATATCAGAAAACAATTGCTTCTATTACATAACATATGTGTTGGTCCCTTATGATCAGAGTCGTCGTGGTTACAATAAAGTACACACATGAAGTGCAGCGGAATAGATTGCATTTACTTGTATTTAAATTATTCTCAACTCCTTTTTTTTAGTTCAAGTTTACTTAGGTTACCTTTTTCAGTTATACACTAGCAACTTGGTCACTAGGTTTTAAAACATAATAGCTCGAAAAGCAGTAACAACAAGACAACACACAATTTATAGTGGTTCGATCAAATGATCTACGACCACTCCTTAGTCGAATCGCTAAGAATTTTACTAGAAAGTATACGATGTACAAAGAGTTGCCTTTCCTGTTAAGCAATCAGCCGTCTGAAGGTCTGTCGGCTTTACGGCTATCTTCTGATACCCCGGACTTTCCTGGTGTGGCTCCGACTGAGTCAAGGGCGCACCTTCATAAAACTCGCTTTTACCACTCGCTTGGAAGAGTTTAGAGTTCCCTCCGAACTATCGTGTGTTCTCGGCTTCAATGCCCGCTTTAATCAAATTCTTCGCAAGAAATTGATTGCTGGATGCTTTCCTTAAAAAGAAAGTGATCCCAATGATTGAAGATTCTTGAATCAATTCAAGAATCACTCAGAAGAATGTCAGACGTAGTGAGACACTCTGAATGTTGAAGGCCTTTGGATATCTCTTGATTGTACCTTTCAACTGGACTGCTCTCTTGCCTTTTTGCTTTTTGGAATCTTTCGTATATCGAGTTTTGGTTAGAGAGTGAGCAGCTCCTGCATCTTCCTTTGACTTGCCTTTTATAGTGGTGTCCTCGAAGTTTGAGTCGGCAGATCCGTTTAGACACAACAGATCTTTCTCCTTAAATACAGGTAGCTATTTACTAACTTTTCTGCTTTTGGACAGGCTTTTCCGTCCTACTTCTGACATGGCTAATCGTTGCGTGTTGGTCAGAATGGCGGTGTAGCAGTTGTTCTGGTTTGCTTTGCTGAGCTTCTACTGGTACGGGATGCTGGATCTCTTTCAGCATACTTCTGGTCTTAATGCGCAGCAAGTGCTTTGTCTACTACTCTGATTTTGGTTTGCTAGCATCTTCAGCAGTTTAGGATGTGTTTGTCGAATGCTGACTCCTTAGCATTCTGTTATTGCTAGCGGTCTTCTTTTAGCATTCTTTGATGTTTGCTGAGATACTTCCAAGCAGCCTATTCTATTACAACTCGATGTTTACCCTATACAGGACATTACATCAGTTGCTAAGCTATGCTAATGTTTAGCAATGATCGACCGTCTACTAAGGTTTGATCCAACAAAACCTTTTACAATAAGATCCTAAGGGTAATTCATGAATATTTTCCAACAATTTCCCCCTTTTGGTGCGATCAAAGCTTATTAGGGATTGCTGAGACTTAGCTTAGAAAAAAATATTACAAGCAAAGCATTCAACAACCATTTAAACATCCTTCGTTGAGTACACAAAGAGTGTATTTCAACTATTGTTCATACTCGGAAAACAGAGTTCAGAATCATAAAAAAAATGATAAAAAAATGATAGAGAGTGACCTTAGTTCTGAGCATCTGGTGGAGGTTTTGGCTTTTCAAGAGATTCAACTTTCTTCATCGTCATGGCCATTAGTTTCTTCATCTGTTCAATATGTGCTCGTTGGTCTTCTCTCTGTTGTTCTTCTAACTTCATTCTCCGTTCCATCATTGCACGTTCAAATTCTTTTTCTTTCAGCAGTAGCTCAACTTCCTTTGCTTTTATCCTTGCTTGTTCAGCAATCCTTCTTTCTTCCCCC
The DNA here is from genome assembly GCA_026898455.1 of Plectranthus barbatus. Taxonomy (NCBI): domain Eukaryota; kingdom Viridiplantae; phylum Streptophyta; class Magnoliopsida; order Lamiales; family Lamiaceae; genus Plectranthus; species Plectranthus barbatus. The sequence goes on from JAPKLW010000077.1 coordinate 610,392, forward strand.
TCTTTGAGAGCATCCAAAACAGAAGTGGAGAAGGACTTGTGTGCGTCAAGATCGATGCTGAGAGTCATCACATTTGTTTGCACCGTAGACACGGTTTCTTCGACATGTGTGATCTTGGTAGCGACTTGACCAACTTGTTGCTGAACCGCTGAGACAGAGGTTTTCACTCCAGAGATTGCTCCTCGGACATCAGCAACCTCTTTCAGGACCTCTTCATTGAATCTGGCTTGCTGGATATCGCGTTGATGTAGGGCGTTATGAAGTATGTTGACAAGAGATTGGAAGCTTACTTGGACTGGTTCGGCGGCAATGGGATCGTCAGAGATAACTATTTCAGTACCGCTTGCTAATGTAGTAGCTTCACCATCTTCTCTTTCCATCACTATATTCTGATCGAGATTTGAGTCAGAACCTTGAGTTTCAGAGACTTGAAGTGAGGTTGCGGCTCGAGTGTATTCTTTCTGAAAGTTAATAATTTTGAGATAGTCTTGTCTCCTGGCCTCCTTTTCTTTTTCTTCTTCGATCGCGGCTAGTTCGAGACTTCTAACTCGCAACTTCTCCTCATAAGCAGCTTTCCGCTTTCGATAAGCAATCATTGCAGCCCTTTGTCGTTTGGTTAGTTCCATGTGGGCCAAGGACTTCTTATCTGGAGCAAACTGTGATCTGGGCAGGGTCTGAGATGGAAGAAACTTCCTGTGAGCACGGATGGCTTGCAATCGAGCAATTACTTGTTGATCAGTATATTGTTTTGTGCAGGAGGGCTGGTCCATCCACTCATTTGCCCAGGTTTCTTCGGAACGCCAGAAATTAAGACCTTTTCTAGCGATAATAATCATCCTTTCCTCAAAACAGAGTTCATGCATGATGTAGTCATAAGTTTTCCATTGTCGAAATTGAGCACCAAGCACTCTGCCTTCCTCTGTTTCTTCGTGAATCTCAACATAGAAGACTCCTGCAATGTCCCTATTTACTTCTTGCTCTACGAAGGCTAAGATCTCATCACTCTAATCTCTGAGATCAGCATTCATATCTTCATTAATCGAGACAGCAGCACACTACTGTGCTACTCTTTGTGAGCGAAAAAGTTTGCCAGGTAAACCATCAAATGGGATCATCAGTTGTTCATTTCGCAAAGTGGGGTATTTTTGAAGAGTTTTGGCATCAAATACTTCGGTAGATTCCCCCTCAGAATCAGATTCTGATGAACAGGTGGATTCGTCCAGAAATCCAGCAGAGGAGAGTTCTTCTTCTATCGTCTCTTCTCCTTGATCTTCATTACTAGCATCGACTGTTGTCTCCTCAGTAGTATGGACTTCTTCAGCAGTATCTGCCATAGTTTCGTCAGCTGCAGTAGATTCTTCAGCAGTTGTTTTCATAGAATCGTCTGCTGCAGTAGATTCTTTAGCAGTGTCTTTCTCTGTTTCTTCAGTGGTTTGCTCCGATTCAGTCTCAATGGTGTTTTCCTTAACAACATGCTCTGCAGTAGGCATGTTTGTATCTGCACTTTCCTTAGAGATTTCTGATGGTCCTGCATCCTTATCTTTGGAGTGTGTATTATTTGTCTCTGTTCGTGGCGCGTCCTCCTCTGAGCTACTGTCTTGATAAGATGTAGCAATTGGTTCGTGAAATTGAACCGATTTGCCTTTGGAGTGTTTCGTGGCTTTGAAAGCGCCAGATTGAATCAGCGTATCTAGCTCTTTATCAGTCATGCCGTCTGCTGCTGTAATCTTTGTAGTGTTGCTGACCGCAATAGGGTTATCCATTTCTTTTTCTGTCAAAGTAGAGTCTATTACTGTCTTCCCTTTCTTTGCTGCTCTACTTAACTCTTCAGCAGCTTCCTCATCGGGTGCTTGACTAGTATTCTCCTTTTGATTCTCTCTTTCTAGATGAGATCTTTTTACTCTCTCGAAGTTCAGATCCCTTCCTTCGAATGTGATTCTATCCATCTCCTTTCTGTATTCCTTCATTTCTTGTGCCTTCATTTTTTCTGCACGCTTTTGTTTCATTTCATGTACGCCTTTCACACGTTCATCAAAACTTTTAGATGATAGGGGTGAATCAGGTACTTTTTCAGTTGGGACAGTGGCTAGCTCAACAGTTTTGCGTAGGCGCTGACGACTAGACCTTCTGTTCCTGGTGGGAGCGATATCCTTTTGTTGTTCAAAAGAAATTGGAACAACAAGTTGACCAATCACGAGTGGCTGCTGGAGTGCGGCCTTTTGGTCCATAATTTCCTCAATCTGTTCGGTTGGTATCTATCCGAGAGCTACAATATCATCAAGCTGCTTAAAGCATTGCTCTGTTTCAGCGTTCTGAGTTAATGCTGCTATTTCCTCAGCAGAGATAGGTGTTGCTATCTGCAATACTTGTTCGCCCAAGGAACCAAATGAAATTCAATTAAAGAAATACCAAGGGGGGGTAGCGGCTTGTATATAACTTTGTCTAATGTTTCTTTAAACTTGTTTTTTTTTACCCCCCCTTTATTTTATTCCACTGTATTTTTTCTCAACATTTATATTGACAAGAGTGTATTGAACAAATATAATTCATCGTGATAAGTGAAGGGGGTCTGTTTATTTATGTCCCGTAGGTTTTTACTTTATCTTATGATCTTGTGCAAATGCTGCTTTTTTTGATACAAGAAGGTGTTTTTGATTGACAAAAGGCTAGGAGATTCTTTATCCATTTTGACAATTCTGTATATTTTTTTCTTTTATCTAATAATTTCTTGTATTTTAATCGAATCAATTCATTTTTATGTTTCGAGCCCATTAGAAAGTCTTTTTTTTAGATTTGTTAATTCAACGGTTTGATTCGTCTACTTCCTCATCTGAAGTAGGCTTGTCCGCATCCACATTGGATTTACCAGTCAGCTTCTTTGGCTTCTTGTAATCAAGAGGGTTGGCTGCTTTTTGTGTGATTGGAATGAAATCAGTGGAGAGCAACTTCACTCCTTGATCAATTTTCGTTGAATGCATGACCAATTCCAGAAACTTGCTTATTTTCAATCCAAAATTAACATTTGATGAAAAAGTTCCATCCACAGACATGTGGTCGTTCTTCTTGGCGTGCTCTGCCCATCGTTTGAAGAAATACTCAGCCCAATTTCCCTTCACTTTGTCTGTGAGAGCCATCATTACTGCATATTTCTTAGCAGAAAGTTCAGAATATGATCCGGCGTCGCATTGGAACATCTTGATCACCAATTTTGCTAGAATTTTAAATTCATCCTGTAAGGTGTTAATGGGTGTGGCAGCCCGGAATGTGATCTCATGACCTTTCCTATCCTTCAGTACTCCAGGCTTCTTCCAAGAATTCCAACGTCTTTCCATCTCATCATAATCCGTTACTTTGTAATGAGATATACGTTCCCCCTCATTCCGAAGACCAAAAGTTTTAGCAAGAACTTCGGCACTGACTTCAATGATACTTCCATAAACACAAGTTTTAAAAGATTTTCCATCTTCACTCATGACTGCTCTGGCATAAAATTCAGAAACCATATGCGGATGAAAATGCATGGGTTTAGCGGATAAGTATTGAGTTCCCTGTTCGCTATCGAGGATATCCATTATCCAATCCGGGATATGTTCAACAGCAAGACGTTTATACAGAATCCGATCCTTCATGATTTGAGCCAAACACCTCTGCTCCTTTGTGTGGTCGGCTAGGGATTTCTTCTTAGCCATCATAACAAGCTGTCCATACGATATTGAATCATCAACATCTTCTTTCTTTAGAATCCCAGTAAACCCTGGTGCATGCCGCCTATGTAAGGGTTCTTCAGAATTTGGTGGAAAATTGAAGGGAGGTGGTTCATTTGATTCAGGGCGATGGTTTTGACAGGTAGATTTCTGGGATGATGAGGCTATAGAATTTGTAGCCATGTCTGTGAGGAAAATCTAGAGTAATTTTTCAAATTCTTTGGAGACTTTAGGATTGGGGATTTTGCTCTGGCTTTCGAAAGATGAGAAGAAAATGAACAGTGATCAGAGCAAAGGTAGGGTTAATTTGAATGTGAGATCTAACGGTTGAGGGAAAGTCTGCGAAGTGTTAGATCAACGGTTCAGAATAAACGCGTCTTTCCATATAGCTTCCCATGCTCCGAGAAACACTCAAATGTTTCTAACGTGGCGTCTCCTCAGTTGATGCCACCATTTGTATGCATTAATTATGCCTGATCGGGTCCCATCAAGTTTGAATTTTGAGTCATCCCGCCTCGATTTTGGATATATTGTTGTTTCTGAACTAGCAGTCGTTCAAGGATGCTGATAGAGGATGGTCCCTCTCAGCATTCTAATTTTCAGCAACTTCGGAAGATCTGCTGAGTCTATGAGAGCTCTTATTTTAAAAAATGTGATGATGAGATCCTCGAACTTTTCAATACTCTTTTCTCACGGTTGCTGAAAAAAAAAATGATTTGACTTCCCATGCATACACGTCGATCCCTTTATTGGCGACGTTTCGTATTCCAAGAGGTGAATCATTGCGATCTTCAGAGAGACTTTTCTTTCTTCGTGTCATAAATGGGAAATCCTCTATAAATACCTCAGTTTGAGATTATCCAAACATCTCGACTTTCCTTCTATCCTGATTCATACTTCCAATCTTCTTCTCCTTCAAGAAAGTCAGGTCCCTTTCTTCACTCATGGACTCTCCTCCACGAACCATAGATATCAGACGCAATCTGGTCCTGGATGAGCCAGGTCTGGATAGGTATTACATAGATGATTGTGATGTGGCAGTGAAGATCATATCTACGTTGCAGTGGGGGGGTCTTTCGCAATTTGTGTGTGCTACTCCTCACCGTTTTCAAGAGGAAGTGTTGATGGATTTCCTCAGTGATTGCCGTGTGGAACCAAACGCAATCTATGGGGTGTTCCATGATAAGCTTGTCCATTGGACCCCTGACACCTTTGCAGTTGATTTCGGGCTTCCTCGAGGTCCGTTGTCTGTAGAGGACTATCTTGCAGAGGAAGTGGCTCCAGAATGGCTGGCATGGGAGAAATGGCGTCATTCTCCTCGTTTTGATTCAACCCGGACATTCCTGCCTCTGGCCTCCAGACATCATATTGGGTCATGTTCCGTATTGCCCATGGAATCCTGCTTGGAGAGGAGCCTTATGACCTCTGTTTCTCAAGATCTGTTTGGCAGGTGATGATGGCCATGGATGATGCTGCTTCCATTGACTGGGCCGGATACATCTTCAAGAATGTCTGGGAAGCTGTCAAGCTTCATCCGTTCGTGCCTCTGCGGAATGGAATGCAGCTCAGCTGGTTGATGGAGAAGTATTTTCCAGAAATCGCTGACGGTCCATCCAACCTTCAAGGGGCTGATTTCTATCCTTATAAGCCAGTGTCGCCTTTATGAATGAATTCCGTAGTAGATCTTGTATTTCCTCTTTTGTTTGGCTGATAGTGCCGTCTCTTCCTTTTGTAATGAATACCTGCTTCAAGGCATGTTCCTCTTTTGGTGAAGAATATATGAATATTTCGATCTCTTGATGTTTTTTTTCATGACAAACTATAGATGTGATCTTCATTCCTTCATAGTTTGCTGAGCAGAAACAATTTATCTGCTGAAAGTTGATAGGGGCATATCCGTCATTCGCCATTAGCTTAGCAGACTACATATAGTAAAGTCTCCCATAATATGCTGAAAGTAACATAAGAAAATCCAAGAAAACCAGAAAGAATGAGAGTAGTATCTCATTCATCCGCAGCAATATCTAGTTCCATCATGCCCAATTTGATGCATAATTCTTTGAATCTTGCCTCTGCAAGGGGCTTAGTGAAGATGTCTGCTATTTGATCCTCAGTACATATTCGCTGAATATCAATATCCTTCTTTTCTTGATGGTCACGGATAAAATGATGTCGGATGTCAATGTGTTTTGTCCTGGAATGATGTACTGGATTCTTTGTGATGCACATAGCACTATTGTTATCACAGTAGATTGGTACGCATTCGGGTGAGATGTCATAATCTTGAAGTTGTTGTCGAATCCTCAGAATTTGCTGACAGCAACTAGCAGCCGCTACATACTCTGCTTCGGTGGTTGAGGTTGCTACCGAGTGCTGCTTTTTGCTGAACCAGCTGATCAATTTATGACCAAGGAATTGACATGTACCACTGGTGCTTTTCCTGTCGATTTTGCATCCTCCAAAATCAGAATCTGAATATCCACTCAGGGCTAGACTGTCGGCTCTTGGATACCAAATTCCTAAGCCTTCTGTGCACTTTAAATAACATATAATTCGCCTCGCTGTGTCTAGATGTGTTTTGTTTGGTTGAGATTGATATCTGGCACATAGTCCCACATCATATGATATATCGAGTCTGCTGGCTGTAAGATATAGCAGAGATCCGATGATCCCTCGATATAAGGTAGGATTCACTGCTTCTCCTTCTTTTTCTAGATCTGCTATACACGCATTGCTGATGGGGATCCGTAAGCTCTTGGATTTCTTTGTACAATATTTTGTAATTAGATCTCGCGTGTATTTCTTTTGATGAATGAAAATTCCTTCACTTGATTGTTGAACTTGAAGTCCAAGAAAATAGGACATTCTTCCCATCATACTCATTTGAAAATTACTCATCATTAGCTTGGAGAATTTGTCACATAGAGCTTGATTCTTTGAGCCAAAGATGATGTCATCAACGTAGATTTGCACAAGTAGAATACTTCCTTCGTCCTTAATGTGAAAGAGTGTTTGATCAATCCTTCCCTTTTTGAAGCCATTGTCGAGTAGAAACTTAGATAAAGTTCCATACCAAGCTCGAGGTGCTTGCTTCAGTCCATACAAGGCTTTTTTTAGTTTATAGACCTGATTTCCATTCTCAAAGCCTGGAGGCTGCTCAACGTAGACCTCCTCCTTGAGTTCGCCATTAAGGAATGCACTTTTGACGTCCATTTGCATGACCGAGAATTCATGATGCGCTGCATAAGCAAGAAATAATCTGATTGCTTCCAATCTTGCTACAAGCGCAAATGTCTCATCATAGTCGATGCCTTCACACTATTTGTACCCTTTGGCTACAAGGTGTTGGTCCTTAAATATCAGAGTCGTCGTGTTAGAAACTTAACACAAAATGCAGCGGAATATTTTAAAGTCTCTTGCACTTAATGTTGTTAACAAAATGTTTCTTAGCTCAAGTTGTTACTTAAGTTTGCTTACAGATATACTCTAGCAACTCCGTTGCTAGGTTTTAAATCAAGCTTCGAACAGATAATTAATAAAACAGTAAACAAACACAAGATTTATAGTGGTTCGATCAAATAGATCTACGTCCACTCCTTAGCCGATTCGCTAAGAATTTCACTAGAAAAGTATACAGATTACAAGGAATCGCCTTTCCAGTTAAGTAGGCAGTGAGCTTTCGGCCTGGCTACTTGACAGCTACCCTCCGTGAGTCTGAACTTCTCTGAACACAGCTCCGGCCAAGTCAAGGGCACACCTTCGTAAAACTTGTCCTTCGCTAATGAGGCTTTTATAGTTTGCCTCTGAACTTAATAGGTATGCGGCTAATGCCCGTGTGAGTCACAATCTTTCCAAGAGTGACTGTTGGATTCTTTTCTGAGAGAAATGAATCCCAATGATTGAGATATCCTTGAATGCAATCAAGAATATCTTCAATGGAGTGTCAGTACTTCAATGAGCGACACAACAGGTTGTTGGGAGCCTTCAGATAGACTTTTAAGACGGCTCACAACTGACTACTTTTTAAGAATCACTTTGTCAAGGGAATATTTAGCTTGAGCGTTCTTGAATGAGTAAAGTGATTAGAACACTTGTAGATTTGTAAAAGCAGTAGTCTATCCAGTTCTTGAGTTTGCCCTTTTATAGTTGGAGATTCAAAACTTTGAATCTCCATACCCGTTAGACACACCGGCTTCTTCTTCCCAGAATGGATTAACTTGATAGAACGCCTTTCTGAGTAGAGATGTACTTCCCACACTACTTAGGGAAAGTCTTGTCCCTTGTGCGTCCTTTTTGTCAGAGTCGCAGTCCGGCTTCAACTTTGCTAAAGGTATATTCCTTGAGATCCTTTGACTTGTGTTATATGTGAATCTTCATTTATTGATGAAAAGTTCGAATGCTGATTCCTCAGCATTCTAGCAAACCTTTAACCAAATGCTAGCGCTCTTTGTTCGCCAGCTTCTCTAGCAGTCTATGGGTTGGATGCTAACTCCATCTTCTCTTTGTCTGCTAGGGATTCTTCAAGGCATACTAGTCTATTACAACTCGATGTATAACTTATACAGGACTTTACAAGTTGTATCGGACTCTCTAGATTTCAGCATATGATCGACCAAATTAAATAAGGTTTGATCCAACAAAACCTTTTACAAATAAGTCCTAAGGAAGAATTTAGGGATAATTCCCAACAATTTCCCCCTTTTTGGTGCGATCAAAGCTTACTATCATTTGCTGACCATAAGTGGAAGAATGTCTGTGTTTTACAATTCTATGCTATTCTATCAATCTGACACAAAGTTTTTCCAACTAGGTTCAAGCAACATAAATGATTGAAATCAAATTCCCCCTCAACAGTTGCTGGGAATATTTCTCGATTAATATGAGTAACTGTTTGCAACAAAGCAATATGCTAGAATTTCTAGCATTCATTTAAATCAGTAAGCATTCATATTCATCAATCAGCATATAATCGTCATGTCCACATGCAGATTCGTTGAGTACACCAGAAGTGTAGATCAACTAGAGCACACCAGTAAACTTCAGAAGTGGACAAAGAGATTTTGTCAAAATCTGATCCAATTTTATATATGTTATTGTAAGTTTAAGTACAAATTGGACTCAGAAAGTAAAAGAGATTGACCTTGTCGTTCATGAGTCGGGCGCTGGCTTTTCTTTTTCATTGTCTGCTGATTTGATCTTCTGAATGTCCGCAAACTTCTCCATAGTAAACTTCATGAAGTTTTCCATAAGAGTTGCTCCTGTTTCTCTTTCAGCAGCCTCACGCTCCAATTCTTTGGCCAGTTTCTCTTGTTCCATTGCGATCTTTTGCAATTTAAGTTCATGTTCAATTTTCTGCAGTTCTATCTTGGCTTCATGTTCCTTCCTTTGTAGCTCAAGTCTAGCTTCTAGTTCCTTTTGTTTCAATTCTTCCTTTGCTTTTTCTTCTTTCCTCTTCATTTCCTGTTCCCTTGTTGCTGCTTCCTCTTTGTTTTTCTTTCTTCTTTCACGGTCAGCTTTTCTTCTTTCTTCCCCCTCTTTGATTGCAGCCAAAAGATTTGTACCATAGGCCACAACCATTTCTTCGGCGTGAGTCCTGGTGTCTGCTATGTCTTTTCGAACAACTTCAAGACCTGCCCTGTTCTCAGAAATAGCTAACTTGCTTTCATGGACTTCTGTTCGTATATGAGATACATCGCTCCGTATTTCATCAACTTCTCTTCTCAGATGGTTGGTGGCGGCTTCTATTCTTTCATCAACAGCTTGTTGCAAATAAGAGTGGAAGGCTTCAGCTATATCGGTAGTCAATGTAAGAGGTATCTTCACGGATGTTATGGGAGAGGCATTGAAGGAAGTAGTCATGACGAGTTCCTGACTCGTTGGAATGTTTGCTGATTGTTCATGACTGATATTCGCAGCAAGATATTCTTGATAGCGTAATTCTTCTAGCAATATCCGATGAGCTGCTTCTATAACCTGTGCGACTTCATGAATAAACTGAGCTTCATCTCTCTGAGTTTCTTTAATGATGTTCTGAATATCAATCTCTATGATGTTCTGAATATCAATGTCCAGAATCTTAACTAGCATCTTATCCGGATACTCGAGTCTTGGAGCGGCATGTTCAGTGGCTCGTGCCTTTCGTCGAGCTTGCCGACGCTCCTCTTGTTGTGATTCATATTCCAACTGACGTTTCTCATAGGCAACAACAGCTTTTGCTTGGCGCTTAGATAGTTCAATCCTGGCGTCAGAGTACCCATCGGGGGCGAAGGTGGATTTGGGTAGTCCTGCATTCTGGGAGATAGCTCGGTGTTCTCGGATGGCTTGAAGTCTACACATCACTTGTTGATCTGAGAACTGCTTCATCCCTGGAACTTGATCAATCCAATCAAAACACCAACGTTCTTCACGTCTCCAGAAGTTTAATCCTTTAGCTGCGATACATAGCATCCGCTCTTCGAAGCATAGTTGATACATAATATAATCAAACTTCTTCCATCGACGGAACTCTTCTGCTAATAAGCGTCCTTCCGGCATTGACTCATCCAACTCATTGTGGAATAGATCTGTTATGGCTCTATCCGTTTCCGAATCAACAAATTGTTCAATTTCTTCGGCCATAGGTCCTAGATCAGAGTTAGGTACATCTTCGGGATGAACCGGTGCACACCATTGACTGATTCTTCGGAGTCCATAGCGACGTCCTAGCAGCCCATGGAGGGGTATACGAAGAATAGCCTCTGATTCTGTGGTTTCTTTCCTCAAGAACTTTGCATTGTAGATTTCTCCAGCTTCTTCATCGGAATCAGATTCAGAGATGCAAGAGGATCTAGGTTCCGAGAGGTGAGAGTCATCTTCATCTGATTGATGTGTTTCAGCGCCTGGTTGGTCTTCAGCAGATTGATGACCGAGGAGTGTTTCCTTCGGATGTTCCTCAAGGTGTGTCTGCATCGGCACTCCTGTTAACACTTCAACTCGAATCCCATTGGATTCTCCCGCATTTCTTCTGCGAGACTTTTTCTTGGGGAAGTGAGTTTCATTGAAGGCTCCAGATGCTAGCCTTTTTGAGAATTCTGTATCTGATAGTTCCTCTTCTTCAATTATGATCTGCTGATCAGGTGATAGATGTGGAACTGATTCTTCTGCCATGTCAGTCTTTCCTTTTCCTTTCTTCACCGTTGCATCTGCTAGATGAGGTGGATCAGCATTCGAATCTCCTGTGGTATCCCTTATGATAGCCTCTTCTGCTGTATTTGCTATCTCCTCATTTTCTGCTGGAATTCGTCTTTCTCCAGCATCTTGGCTTTCTTCCAGTGGATGATGTATTTGCTCTGCTGAAGCTTCAGTAACTATGCTAGCACTTATTCCTCTGCTAGCATTGCCTTCTTTGCTAGCTTCTTTAGCAGCTTTCTTCTGTGCCATGAACTCGTCAGCAGCTGATTTGACACGTTCGAATTTCCTGTCTCTGCTTTCGAATGTTAAATTAGTGATGAATTTCTGGTAGTTTTTCTTTTCAATTTCCTTCAGAGTGGCTATGCGCCTTCTTTTTGCTTGTCTTGATTCCTGACTATGCTCTTTTCCAGTCCTGAGAGACTTAGGAACGTAATCTGGATCAGTGCTGTCGTCAGTAGTATTTTCTATAGAATGCTTGTCCGATGTATTAATTCCTTCAGCAGTTGCAGTACTCGCCTGTTCTGCTTCTGCTTTTTCCATCACTTCCTTGTCAGTCAGAAGTTCTAACTTTCTTCTGGTCTTCTTCTTCGCCTTAGTTGCAGGAGGATTTGTAGCAACTCTTTTTAGCGATTGAATCGGAATTGCCAATGTTCCAATAATAGTTGGTGGCTGTTCTGCTTCCTTCGAAGTCATTATCTCGTTGATCTGATCGATTGGGAGATTTCCTAACTTCTCAATCTCCTCGAGATTTTTGAAGCATTGATCTGTTTCGGCATTCTTCTTCAACACTGCTAGTTCTTCTTCGGTAATAGGAATGGAGTGTTGGAGTGTTGCTATACCAGCTTCATCTGGTTCCTCTGGAGAAGTAGGTTTGTTCTTGTCTACGTTAGATTTCCCTTTAAGCTTCCGAGGATTCCTGACGTTGACTGGCTTGGGCTTGCGACGTGTTACCAGAATGTAGTCGGTAGAGAGAAGTGCAACTCCTCGATCTACTCCTTTGTTAGTGAACATAATCTCCAACAGTTTACTAATCTTCAGCCCAAAGTTTACATTCGATGAGAATGTTCCATCTACTTCCATGTGAGCATTCTTCTTGGCATGTTCTGCCCAACGTTCAAAAATGAATTCGGCCCAATTGCCTTTAACATTGTCGTTCAATGCCATCATCACGGCATATTTCTTAGCAGAGAGCTCCGCGTATGATCCAGCATCACACTGGAGCATCTTGATTACAATCTCGCGAGGAGTTTGTATTCCTCTGTCAGGGTGTTGATTGAGGTGTTAGCCTTAAATATTCGTCTCTTCTCTCCTGACTTCTTCCAAAGGTTCCACCTTCTTTCTATTTCGACTGTATCAGTTATCTTATACTGAGAGATTTTGGCTCCATAGTTACGAAGCCCAAAAGTGCGAGCAAGTAAATCAGCACTCACTTCTATGATATTTCCATAGACACATGTTTTGAAAGATTTCTGATCATCACTCATAACAGTCCTAGCATAAAATTCAGAAACCATATGCGGATGAAACTGATCAGGTTCAGCAGTGAGATACTTTACCAGCATTTCGGAATCAAGAAGATCCAAAATCCATTTAGGAAATTGTTTGTTGGCGAGCGGCATGTACAGAATCCTGTCCTTCATAATCTGGGCAACTCGTCGTCGTTCTCCCGAATGCGTGGACAACTTCTTCTGTCTGGCCATGGTTACTAATGTGTAATAAGGAATGGACTCATCAATGTCCTCCTTCTTCTCAATACCGGTGAATTCTGGTGCATGTCGAACATGCAGGGGCGAGCAATTGGTTGAGGGGTAGATGAATGATGCCGATTGGAGACTATCAGTCTCAAGATTCTCGGATGAATTTGTATTTTGATGTGAGGAGATGGGAGAATCTTGATTTGAGGTCATGGTTGAGTGGAGGTTTCAGAAGATTTTGAGAGGGTTTTTTCAGAAATGGGGGGTGAGTGAATATCTGTGGGCAGAAATTGAAGGGATTCAAAATCTTATGAAGGTGTAGAAGTTTTCGAAATATGTGAAGAAATCAACGGAGAAGATTGAGTTCATTTTAATTTCAATCGACGGTTGGGGTTGAGAGTCAGATCGTGAGTAGAATCACGTCTTTCGGTGCTCGCTTGTGGATGACGTGGCATAGCCCCATTTGTCGCCGTCGTCTGAATGCATTAAATGTTTCAACAAAACGAAACACAAACGTCCCACGTCTGATTGGAAAACTTCAGCAGCCGTTTGTGGTAGAGGTGAACAGATGCTACCACGTATTGCATGGTTTCATCATCATAATCTTCGGTATTGCTTTTTATGCAAGATCATAATGTCTTCCGATTTGACCTTCGCAGTAATGAATTATCTCACTCTTCTTAGCGACTCTTCATCTTCAGCAGTGAACAGTTACTAATGCCCTCTCTATAAATAGCATAATCATGCGATGTAGTTGCTACGTCTTCTTGTAACTCTCGCTCTTCTTCTCACAAATTTCATCAATACGAAAATATGGAGCAGAATCAATCTCTCTATGTTCCTCGACATAGAATTCTCTGTGATGCTGGTCTATATGAGGAATACGAAGCAGATTACCACATAGCAGAGTGGGTTATGTCCAGTCTCCAAGCTTGTGGTTTGGCTAGGTTCATTTCTTTGACGCCGCATGCTTTTCAAAGAGAGCATCTACAGTTCTTCTTTCAACAGAGTCAGCCGATTGGAGACTCCATTGTAGGTGTTTTCAGAAACCAACTGGTGAGGTGGACTGTTGATACTTTTGCTTCAGAATTTGGCCTACCGAGGGGTCCAAATTCTGTGTTGGAGTGTCGTAGTAATGAGATTGCTCCAGAATGGTCTTCCTGGATGAGGTGGAGGCGATCTGCTGATCTGGACTTCTCGCCTACCCCTTCAGCATATGGACTGCTCCCTCGCTACCAAGTCCTCTTCGAGATTGTTTGTGGAATAATGGTGGGAGTGAATCCTGATGACATGATTTTCTCCCGAGATGTTTGGAAAGCCATGATGGCGATTGACGACCGGGCAGAGGTAGATTGGGCGTCGTTTGTCTTTCAGAGGGTTCGGCAAAGTGTTCAGCAGTTCCCGCGACTTCACCTTCCCTACGGGATGCCTCTGAGTTGGCTGCTTGAACAGAGATTCAGCGATCTCACTTTAGGGCTCTCGAATCTCCGAGAAATAGACTTTTATCCCTTTGTACCGTTCTTGCCCTTTGATTAAATCGTCTGTTGTAGTTGTCTTTTGATGATGTATATAAGATAATGTCGTTTTAATCTTGACAAACTTATATAGATGCATTCAATATCAATCATCTTCTTGATAGTTGCCCTGTTAATCAATTGCTTAATAACGTTGCTAAGATCATAGCAGAGCGATGGTAGGTAGCAGAGTGTCCTTCCTTTAGTAGAGATGTTAAGTCTAGCAAAGAAATCCATTTTTAGCATAGACCTTAATTCTGTAGCAGAGTTCATATATGCTAGCAGAAGCCTTGTTTGTAGCAGAGACTTCAACTCTATCATAGATCTCATTTGCTAGCAGATGCTTTATTTCTAGCAGATTTTTCATTTCTAGCAGAGATTGCATGCACTAGCAGATGCCTCAACTCTAGCAGAGCTTTCATCTCTAGCAGAAATTGTATGCACTAGCAGATGCCTTAACTCTAGCAGAGCTTTCATCTCTAGCAGAAATTGTATGCATTTCATAGAATTGACAGGATTTTGCTAGAGAAATCCGCAATAATGATCAGAACCGTTAACATTTGTAATGAGTTGTTAACTGTTCTGCTGTGAGATAAGCAAATCTTCTGCTGAATAATCATGAATTCTCTGCTGAATAAATGAGAAGTTTGCTGGAAATATTCGATAAATCTTCTGAGACATGTCGAGTGAAGTACTCAGGTTCCATAGCATCTCCATACACCGAGTACTAAATCTTCAAGAAATCCAGAAAGAATGAAAACCAAATTTCATTCATCCAAGGTCTCGTCTAATTCCATAAGACCCAGTTTAATGCATAATTCCTTAAATCTTGACTCTGGAAGAGGTTTTGTAAAAATATCCGCAATTTGATCTTCAGTGCATATATACTTGACATCAATGTCCTTTTTCTCCTGATGATCTCGAATGAAGTGGTGACGGATATCAATGTGCTTTGTTCTGGAGTGATGAACAGGATTTTTTGTAATACACATGGCACTGTTGTTATCGCAATATATTGGCACACATTCAGGAGTAATTCCATAATCCTGCAATTGCTGTTTTATCCAGATAATCTGTGAACAACAACTAGCAGCCGCCACATACTCTGCTTCTGTGGTCGATGTGGCAACGGAGTGCTGTTTCTTGCTAAACTAGCTTATGAGCTTGTGTCCCAGAAATTGACACGTGCCACTGGTGCTCTTCCGATCAATCTTGCATCCTCCAAAGTCTGAATCCGAGTATCCACTTAAAGAAAGGCTATCGGCTCTTGGATACCAGATTCCTAGTCCTTCCGTGCACTTCAAATAGCGAACAATCCTCTTAGCAGTATCAAAGTGTGTCTTCTTAGGATTGGCTTGATATCTTGCGCATAATCCAACAGCATAGGAGATATCAGGTCTGCTGGCAGTGAGGTATAGCAGTGACCCTATGATTCCTCGATACAGAGTAGGATTTATATCTTCTCCTTCTTTCTCAAGAGCAGCAATGCAGGTTGTGCTTATAGGAATTCGTAAACTCTTAGTCTTCTCTGGACAATACTTTGCAACAAGATCACGAGTATACTTCTTCTGGTGAATGAAGATTCCTTCTCTGGACTGTTGAACTTGCAATCCAAGGAAATAAGACATTTTTCCCATCATGCTCATTTGAAAATTGCTGGTCATGAGATCGGAGAATCTATCACATAGATCTTGGTTCTTTGACCCAAAAATTATATCGTCAACATATATTTGAACTAGCAGGATACTATCTCCATCTTTGATACGAAAGAGAGTTTGATCTATCCTCCCTTTCTGAAATCCATTAGATAGCAAGAACTTAGATAAGGTTCCGTACCAGGCTCTTGGTGCTTGCTTCAGACCATACAGTGCCTTTTTGAGCCTGTAAACTTGATTGCCATATTCAAATCCTGGAGGTTGTTTGACGTAGACTTCCTCCTTGAGTTCGCCATTAAGAAAAGCACTCTTCACATCCATTTGCATCACATTAAACTCGTGATACGCAGTATATGCTAAAAATAGGCGAATTGCTTCCAGCCTTGCCACTGGAGCAAACGTCTCATCATAGTCAATGCCCTCGCATTGTCTATATCCCTTGGCTACGAGTCTCGCCTTATTTCTTACAACCGTGCCAGACTCATCCTTCTTGTTCTTGAATACCCACTTAGTGCCTATCACACTTTGATGCTCTGGCCTGTCCACTAGTTCCCACACATTGTTTCGTGTGGATTCTGCAAGTTCCTCTTGCATAGCATTCACCCAGTCGGGATCTAGCAGAGCCTCTTCAACTTTCTTGGGTTCTTCACTTGAAATGTAGCAAGCTAACATCGCATTGGCATTTCCTCGCCTTGTTAGTAATGGATCATTAACATTTCCAAGAATTCCTTCTGGGGGATGAGCGCGTAACCAAGTAGGTCTAACTTGTGTCAGATTTTCAGCATCTGGTACTCCTTCTTGATCGTCGTCTGCTGTAATATTCCCTTCGTCATTTGTTTGGTGCTCAGCATTGGGAATGTCAGCATTTCCTTCACCATTATTTGAAACTTCTGCTATAGGATCTTTGTGATCAAGAACCTCTTCAGCAGCTGGCACTTCAGGAGTGGGAACCTCCGCGGCTGGTAACTCAGCAGAGGGTTCTTCAGCATTCAAAAGTTCTGCTACAGTTTGGTCTGCTACGGCCTCCAACGGTGTAGCATTGGTTGTAACTGCATCAGTACCGTCTTTAGTATCTCTTGCGGGATCTGGGGTTTCCTCTTCGTCTTCATCGTTCATCACTTCTAGAATGGTTGATTTGGTTATGATGTGTGTAGGTTTGGCCTCAGCATGATCATTAGCATCACTGGCCTGGTCAGCAGTTTGATCCCCTGCTGCGTGCGTCTCGTTTGGATTGCAGTCATTCATAGACTTAGTCGGATCAATACTCATATTCTCGAAAGAATTTAGAAGTGTATGATCATTGACATCATTAGTCTCATGATTGCTAATCTTTTCTTTATTTTCACTGCGCACTAAAGTAGACTCATCAAAAATAACATTGCATGTTATTTTCACAATGCCAGTAATCTTATTTAATACCCTATAACCTTTATGAGTGGGATGTCCATAACCAAGGAGTACACCCTCGTCAGATTTAGGTGAAAAGGTATTAAGTTTAGATTTACCGTTATTGTGAATATAACATGTAGAACCAAATGCACGTAGATGAGTTATAGAGGGCTTACGACCGTGATACACTTCATAGGGAGTCTTGTTGAATCTGCTTGTGACAGCACTCCTATTCTGTGTGTAGCAGGCCGTCATGACTGCTTCACCCCAGTATTTAGCAGGAAGTTTGGAATCTGCTAACATTGATCGAACGGCTTCCTTCAGCGTCCGATTCCTTCTTTCTGCTAACCCATTCTGTTGAGGAGTCCTTGCTGTAGATTTTTCATGTGATATTCCAGCTTCAGCGCAGAAATCCATCAGCACTCCATTACAGAATTCTGTTCCATTGTCGGATCGAATTCGCTTTACAGTAACTTCTTTACTGTTTTGCTCTTTCAGAATCAATTCTGGCAAAATAAGCTTCACTTCGTCCTTTGTCTTTAACAAGCGTACCCATGTGTACCTGGAGAAATCATCAACCACCACTAGTGTATATAGACGTTTACTTACAGTGGGTGGTGTGACTGGACCAAAAAGATCCATATGAAGCAATTCCAGAACCCTTTGTGATGTCTCCTTTTCAGGATTTGTTTTGAAGGATGATTTGGTCTGTTTTCCTTGTTGACAAGATTTAAATACTCCTTCTTTGCGGAAGGTCTCATTTGGTAGACCTATAACAAGCTTATTTTTGGCAAGATGGTTAATAGTTTTGAAATTTAAATGATTGAACCTCTTATGCCATAGCCATGTTGTCTCCTCCTTATTGAGAGCTAAAAAGCAGGAATGTTGTTGACCGCTTTGCCAATCGACTATATATAATCCACCTTTGCGGATGCCTCGTAGTTTTACTTCTCCTGAAACAGCATCAGCAATAGCACAACCAGTATTTTTGAAAGATACAATATACCCGTTTTCACATAGTTGACTAATGCTGAGTAGATTATGCTTCAGGTTGGAGACGAGTGCTACGTTGACGATTCTTAAGCCATTCCTTTCAATGCAACCTCGTCCAACAACTTCTCCTTCACTGTTGTCTCCAAATTTGACTTTTGGACCGTTGAATAATCTTCTTATGTCTGAGAACAATTCTTCGTTCCCGGTCATATGAGCAGAGCAACCGCTATCTAGGACCCATTCATTGGATATGCACGTTCCCGTAGCTATGGAGTCCTGTTCCTGCAAGCGAATCAAGTGAATTTAGGTACCCGTTTAGTGTCGGGTCCTGCAGGATTAGCGTGAAGCATAGTTCCTTTCGGAACCCACATCTTAGTGATCTTCAAGACTTTTGTCTTGGTTTCACTATTGACCACTTTCTTGACCTTTGACATAAAGTTTCTATTTCTAGGTGAATGAATATATTCAGCCGTCCTTGCCCTTGAAATAGAATGTATAATGGGCTCAGGCTTTGCATAGATATTTCTTCTATGCGATGTATACTGCGGGTAGCTAGGTCTCACAACATTGTACTGTGCAGGTCTTCTCTGATGAAGATTAGGATGTACTATCTCTGCGTTGAAGTTAGAACGCTCAGTACTCCTAGGATTGGTTGAGTAGTGTTTAGCGTATGCTCTAGAATTCCTCTGCTGAAGTCTATCAAATACTTGCCTATTATTCATCATTTGAGTCTTCTGCTGAGGCTTAGAGTTGCGTCCAGCATTTGTCCTTGGGATCCTCTGCTGAGGTCCATTGGATAAAGGCCTAGCAAACTCTGTCCTCTGCTGAGATCCAGCAGATGAACCATTGGCTGTCTTTGATACAGACCTCTGCTGAGCTCTAATGGGCATATTCTGCTGAGAGTTATTTTTTGGTTTGGCTGATGGCTCAGCAAACATAGTTTCAGCAGTCACTACTCCTTTACCTTTCTCAGTAGAGCTATATCCAGCAGTTACAAACAAAATTGGATTCTTTTTAAAAGAATTACCATTGATTTTTGGCATTCTTTTTGATGATTCGCATCCAAGTCCAGACCTATCAGAGTGATGTCTTTGACTACTCACAAGGGCATTGAGAGCAGCCTTGCTGGATGCATACATGCAAATACAATCCTCTTTTGGTTTGTTTTTTAATGCTTGATTTTCCTTTTCTAATGTTTGAAATTTTTCTGACAGCTGCGAGAAATCTTCTTTTAATTTGAAAAATTCTTCACTTTCTAACCTTAGTCTTTAGACTTCCTCGGTTAAACTTGTAATGTGAAGTTTTAATGAGGCATTTTCTCCCACAATTTCATTTTTGATTTCATACATTTTTGCAAATTCTAATGATAGCTGCACTAAATAGTCTTCTTCGGAATCGAAATGTGATTCCTCCGATTTGTCTATAATTTGATTGCTAGATGAATTTGTGGATAGTACCTCTGCTTCCTCAGCAGCGAGAGCTGATTCATTGGTTTCCTCAGCATCATTGTCCGCATCAGCAAACTGATCTTCAGTGATGTCTGCCATTAGTACGAACAAGGCTTCTTTGCTATCTTCTTCTTCTGAAGAGCAGTAAAACTCTTCTTCATCAGCAATCTCCGTCCTGGTTAGCAATGCCTTGGTTACGGCTTTAGCAGCGCGTCTTTCGAATCGTTGCTTCAGGCGATCTCGTTCTTCTTTGCTGATCTTTGGGCAGTCATGCTTCAAGTGATCTGGAGAGCCACATTCAAAGCAAGTTCTAATTTTTCGCTCTATTGAGCGGTTAGAAGTTGATGAGGGGATTTCTTTTGCCTCCTTTTCAGCTTTTGCTTCATTCAGCATCCTCTGCATTTTCTTCATTTGTTCTTCCAGTTCATTGATCTTTAGATCAACTGCTTGTGTACCTGCACTGGAAGTTCCTTCTTTCGAGGGAGATGCTGGAGTAGGTCTTTCTGGTTTATAGAAAGATCTTTTTGTCTTGAATTTGTTGTAGTCCTTCTTAGCGAAATATGCTAAGTCCTCAGCGTTCCCAACATACTTTGAAGCGGCTTGTGCTACAGCCGTCTCATTTTTCTTCGACTGCTGTACGATAAATTCATGAGCTTTAAGTTGAGCAAATACCTCAGATGTAGTCAAGCTGTTGAGGTCTTTTTCACTCAAACTTGTTACTTTTGCGAACCAGTCATCTCTCGGATATAGTTTGGAAATGATTTTATTGTTCATCTCTCCATTATCATACTTCTTTTCAAGACTCCTGAGTTCTCCAATTATTGTGTTGAAGCGTTCCTCCATGATTTGAATGGTTTCTCCTGCACACATTGAGAAAGATTCGTATTTGTCTACAGCTACCTGTAATTTGTTACGTCTCATTTGGTCCGTTTCCTGTGAAGACTCGCACACGTAGTCCCACATTTCCTTAGCAGTTTCAAGGTCAAGCGCCTTGTCTTTCATAAGTTTTGGAAGAGAGTCAAGAATGAGTTTCTTTGCCACGTGCTCTAGTTGAGCTCTCTTTTTGTCTTCACTTGTGTATTCATCGAATGGTTTAGGAACCATTTCAGGTCTTGGAGGTCTTGGTTCTCCTCCAGCAGCATCTTCAGCACGTCCTAGTCCTATAAAAGTGTTAGCTTTCATGATCTGAATAGGTCCTCTTACCAGTATGTCTGCCATCTCAGGATGTCTGCTCTGAAGTTGTATGAGAGCCATCTTCTTCCAAGATGAGAAGTTCTCTCTGTCATACTCTCCAAGGGAGTGATTCATCATTTTGTATGCTCCTTGAAAGGTTTCCTGAGCTGAATATATAAAACAAGAAAAAGTGCAAGGAAAAAGATAGATCTGGTCTTAAAGCGACTCAGAAGCAGTCGGTTTTTCAAGCTCCTGCTCTGATACCACTTGTTGGTCCTTAAATATCAGAGTCGTCGTGTTAGAAACTTAACACGAAATGCAGCGGAATATTTTAAAGTCTCTTGCACTTAATGTTGTTAACAAAATGTTTCTTAGCTCAAGTTGTTACTTAAGTTTGCTTACAGATATACTCTAGCAACTCCGTTGCTAGGTTTTAAATCAAGCTTCGAACAGATAATTAATAAAATAGTAAACAAACACAAGATTTATAGTGGTTCGATCAAATAGATCTACGTCCACTCCTTAGCCGATTCGCTAAGAATTTCACTAGAAAAGTATACAGATTACAAGGAATCGCCTTTCCAGTTAAGTAGGCAGTGAGCTTTCGGCCTGGCTACTTGACAGCTATCCTCCGTGAGTCTGAACTTCTCTGAACACAGCTCCGGCCAAGTCAAGGGCACACCTTCATAAAACTTGTCCTTCGCTAATGAGGCTTTTATAGTTTGCCTCTGAACTTAATAGGTATGCGGCTAATGCCCGTGTGAGTCACAATCTTTCCAAGAGTGACTGTTGGATTCTTTTCTGAGAGAAATGAATCCCAATGATTGAGATATCCTTGAATGCAATCAAGAATATCTTCAATGGAGTGTCAGTACTTCAATGAGCGACACAACAGGTTGTTGGGAGCCTTCAGATAGACTTTTAAGACGGCTTACAACTGACTACTTTTTAAGAATCACTTTGTCAAGGGAATATTTAGCTTGAGCGTTCTTGAATGAGTAAAGTGATTAGAACACTTGTAGATTTGTAAAAGCAGTAGTCTATCCAGTTCTTGAGTTTGCCCTTTTATAGTTGGAGATTCAAAACTTTGAATCTCCATACCCGTTAGACACAACGGCTTCTTCTTCCCAGAATGGATTAACTTGATAGAACGCCTTTCTGAGTAGAGATGTACTTCCCACACTACTTAGGGAAAGTCTTGTCCCTTGTGCGTCCTTTTTGTCAGAGTCGCAGTCCGGCTTCAACTTTGCTAAAGGTATATTCCTTGAGATCCTTTGACTTGTGTTATATGTGAATCTTCATTTATTGATGAAAAGTTCGAATGCTGATTCCTCAGCATTCTAGCAAACCTTTAACCAAATGCTAGCGCTCTTTGTTTGCCAGCTTCTCTAGCAGTCTATGGGTTGGATGCTAACTTCATCTTCTCTTTGTCTGCTAGGGATTCTTCAAGGCATACTAGTCTATTACAACTCAATGTATAACTTATACAGGACTTTACAAGTTGTATTGGACTCTCTAGATTTTAGCAAATGATCGACCAAATTAAATAAGGTTTGATCCAACAAAACCTTTTACAAATAAGTCATAAGGAAGAATTTAGGGATAATTCCCAACACAAGGCGTGCTTTATTTCTTACCACCAAGCCTGATTCGTTCTTCTTGTTCTTGAATACCCATTTGGTGCCTATGACATTCTGATGTTTTGGTCTATCCACCAGATCCCATACATGGTTACGAGAGAATTCAGCAAGCTCCTCTTGCATAGCGTTTACCCAGTCTGGATCACGTAGTGCATCCTCAACTTTAGTTGGTTCTTCACTTGATAGATAGCATGAAAACATTGCAGATCCTTGTCTGGTCAGGACGGGGTCATTGATATCTCCAAGAACATCTTCTAGTGGATGTGCACGCAGCCATGCTGGTCTGATTGGTTCTCCAGCAATTCTTTCTCCTCTGAGATTATTGGTCTGTTCTGCATTGACCACTTCATCCTCAGCATCTTGTGTGTTGAGAGTTTGATCTTCAGCATCAGGAGTTTCTTCAGCAGCCGGTACTTCGGCTATAGGAACATCATAGTCTGGACCTTCTCTTTCAGTGGAATTCTCAGCATTTGGTGCCTCAGCAGCTGGTATCTCAGCAGCTCCTCTGCCAAGATCTTCAGTAGCATTGATTTCCTCAGCAACGGGGGTAGGATTAGAGGTTCCTCGTGTGAATCATCTAGCGGATTAAAGATATCCTTTTGGGGATTGGCCTCAGCATGATCGTTAGCATCACTGGCTTGGTCTGCTGGACTTGTCTGAACAGGATTACATTCATTCATAGACTTAGTCGGATCAAATCGTAAGTGTTCATGATAATTCAAGATCGATTGACCATTGACATCATTACTCTCATGATTGTCATCCTTTGTCTCAATTTATAAAAAATAACATTGCATGTTATTTCCACAATTCCGGTAGTCTTATTTAACACTCTATAACCTTTGTGAGTGGGGTGACCGTATCCGAGAAGTACACCCTCATCCGACTTAGGCAAAAAAGTGTTAAGTTTTGACTTTCCGTTGTTATGGATATAACATGTTGCACCAAAAGCACGTAAATAATCTAAATTAGGCTTACGACCGTTATATACTTCATAGGGAGTTTTGTTGAATCGGCCGTTGATAGAGCTCTTGTTCTGCGTATAACATGCAGTCATCACTGCTTCGCCCCAAAATTTAGCAGGTAGGTCGGTATCGGCTAGCATAGATCGCACTGCTTCTTTCAAGGTTCGATTCATCCTTTCTGCTAGACCGTTCTGCTGTGGGGTCCTAGCAATGGATCTCTCATGATTTATACCGACTTCTGCGCAAAAATCCATGAGAATGCCGTTGTAGAATTTTGTTCCATTGTCAGATCGAATCCTTTTCACCGTAACTTCTTTACAATACTGCTCCTTGAGGATTAACTCGGGTAGAGTAATCTTAACCTCATCTTTGGTTTTTAGTAAGCGAACCCATGTGTACCTGGAATAATCATCAACTACCACAAGAGTATATATCTTTTTACTTACCGATGGTGGAGTGACTGGTCCGAATAGATCCATATGTAATAATTCTAGGATTCTGCTTGAGGTGTTCTTTTCTGGGTTGGAATGAAATGAGGCTTTGGTCTGCTTTCCTTGTTGGCATGCCTTGCAGATGCCTTCCTTACGAAACGTGATGTTTTGAGGTAAACCTGTGACAAGTTCATTTCTAGCAATATGGTTGATGGTTTTGAAATTTAAATGATTTAACCTCTTATGCCATAACCAAGTGGTTTCCTCTTTGTTTAGTGCTAGAAAGCATGAGTGTTGTTGACCACTTTGCCAATCAACCACATAAAGTCCACCTTTCTGAATTCCTCGAAGCTTTACTTCTCCTGTTACATTGTCAGCTATAGAACATCCCGAATGAATGAAAGATACTGTGTACCCGTTTTCGCATAATTGACTTATGCTTAACAGGTTGTGTTTGAGATTGGATACGAGAGCAACATTAACAATTCTTAGTCTGTTCCGCTCTATGCATCCTCTGCCAAGTACTCTTCCTTTGCTGTTGTCTCCAAACACCACAGATGGGCCATATGATTTTTGAATATCCGAGAATAATTCTTCGTCTCCCGTCATATGCGCAGAACAACCACTGTCTAGGATCCACTCATTTGACATGCCTGATGTCTTTGCACTTGAATCCTGATCCTGCAAGAACAATTAAGTTGATTTAGGTCCCCGTTTCGAGTCGGGTGCTGGAGGATTAGCTTGAGTCATTGTTCCTTTTGGAACCCACATTTTGATAATCTTCAAAGATTTTTCTTCGAGATCTATTTTGCTAACTTTCTCAACTTTTTGACGTGCATATGTATGTGGTTGTGCGCTGCGCTCCTTTCCCTTCATCGTCCTTTGATGATTTACATATCTGGACTCGGGTCTCTCATAGGTGTTTCTCCTATGCGGTGTGTAGTGATAATATTGGGGTTTCATTGAATGATCCTCAATGTGTCTTTCCCGAGAAAGGACAGGATTCGGCTTCCTAGCATTTGAAACATGATGCTCAGCCTTTGTCTTTGAGTTTGCTGAAAAGTTTCGCTTAGCAGACCTCAATTGTGAGTTTTGCTGAAGTTCAACATCTTTTATGATCCTCCGCTGAAATCTTACATTCTGCTTGACCTTTTGCTGAGGTCTGGCATAGTGCTTGACACTCTGCATGGGTTCAGCAGATTGTTTGATATTCTGCTGAGCGATCGGCTTAGCGTTTGAGGATTCAGCAACTAATTTATCCTTCTCTTTACTATCATCAAGTATTTTTCCGCCAGAAACAAAGATGATATTTTCCTTTTGCCTCGAAGTTTCATCCTTGTCATTGCAACTATGCCCAATTCCAGATCGGTCACCGTGACGTCTCTGTTGGCTTATCAGGTTATTCAAAATATCCTGACTAGTCATATATGCGCAGACACACTTCTCATTGGCTTTGTTTTTCAAAAACATATTTTCCTTTTCAAGATTTTTTAAATTTTCAAGGAGTTCAGAAGATTCAATTCTAAGTCTTGATAGTTCCTCACTATCAGACCTTAGTCTTTCGACTTCATTGGTTAGACTTAAGACTTTTTGTTTGAGTGAAGAATTATCTTTCACAATAACATCTTTCAAGGTGTATACCTTAGAAAGTTCTAAAGAAAGCTTAGTAAGATAATCTTCCTCAAAATCTAGGAAGGAATCCTCTGATTCAGATGTGTGTGCTGAGCATGGGGTATTCGTTATAGGTGTTACCTCCTGATTGTCGACTGCTAGGGCCGATTCAAAGGGTTGCTCAGCATCAGCGGATGATTCGCCATCTTCAACGATTTTTGCCATAAAGACCATTAGGGCTTCTTCTTCCTCGTCAGTGGGGTAATATTCCTCTTCGTTGTCAGGAATATCTGGAACTTCTGTCCGTGTCAGCAACGCCTTTGTTACAACTCGCATTGCTCGTCTTTCAAATCTCTGACGCAGACGTTCTCTTTCCTCAGGACTTACTTTTGGACAATCATGTTTCAAGTGATCAGGAGACTTGCATTCAAAACATGTTCTTATCCTTTTTTCAGTAGGGTGCTGCATCATGCTTGCTTTTGCTTCCTTTTCGGCTTTTGCTTCCAGAATCATTTTCTGTATCTTTTTCATCTGTTCGTCCAGCTCGCCTATCTTTTGATCTTCATCGTTGATAGTAGAAGTTGATGAAGTCTCCTTGGACGGTGTTGCAGATGCAGGTGTGGACATTTCCTGGTTTTAGAAAGGTTTCCTCGGAGATCTCCATTTGTTTCCATCCTTTTTGACAAAGTAAGCTACGTCTTCTTGAGTTCCAACGCTTGTGGAGTTCGGATGTATAACTGCAGCTTCGTTTTTCTTTGACTGCTGAATGATGAATTCATGCGACTTTAGTTGAGAGAAAACTTCAGCGGTCGACATATTGTTGAGATCTTTTTCGCTCATGCTTGTCATCTTGACAAACCAATCACTTCTAGGGTAAAGCTTGGATATAATTTTGTTATTCATTTCCCCTTTGTCATATGTCTTGCCGACATTTTTGAGTTCTGCGATGATAGTGTTGAATCTTTCTTCCATCTCCTTAATGGTTTCTCCTGGAATCATGGCGAAGGATTCGTACTTGTCCACAACGACTTGTAGCTTGTTTCACTTCATTTGTTCCGTTTCCTGGGAGACTTCGCACACATAATCCCACATCTCTTTTGCGGTATTGTAGTCAAGAGCTTTATTGGACATTAGGGGAGGTAGACATTCCATGATTAGTTTCATGGCGATAAACTCCAGCTGGCCTCTCTTTTGTCTTCAAGAGTCCATTCCTCGTAGGGTTTACTCACCATCTCAGGTCTGGGTTGGCCACCAGCGGGTCCAAGGGGTGCAGTGTTGACCTTCATGATTTCTATAGGGCCAACTGTTAGAATGTCCCTCATCTCTGGATGTATGCTCTGCAGCTGGATCATGGCCTTCTTTTTCCATGTTTTAAATCCATCCTTGTTGTACTTTGGAAGAGCGTGATTCGTCATCGGATAATTCTCGTCTTTACCTGAGCTATGTAAAACACAGATACAAGAGACGCAAGGAAAGACTAGGATCTAGGTCCTAAGCGACTCAGAAGCAGTCGGTTTTTCATCCTCCTGCTCTGATACCACTTGTTGGTCCCTTATGATCAGAGTCGTCGTGGTTACAATAAAGTACACACACGAAGTGCAACGGAATAGATTGCGTTTACTTGTATTTAAATTATTCTCAACTCCTTTTTTTAGTTCAAGTTTACTTAGGTTACCTTTTTCAGTTATACACTAGCAACTTGGTCACTAGGTTTTAAAACATAATAGCTCGAAAAGCAGTAACAACAAGACAACACACAATTTATAGTGGTTCGATCAAATGATCTACGTCCACTCCTTAGCCGAATCGCTAAGAATTTTACTAGAAAGTATACGGTGTACAAAGAGTTGCCTTTCCTGTTAAGCAATCAGCCGTCTGAAGGTCTGTCTGCTTTACGGCTATCTTCCAATACCCTGGACTTTCCTGGTGTGGCTCCGGCTGAGTCAAGGACGCACCTTCGTAAAACTTGCTTTTACCACTCGCTTGAAAGAGTTTAGAGTTCCCTCCAAACTATCGTGTGTTCTCGGCTTCAATGTCCACTTTAATCAAATTCTTCACAAGAAATTGATTGCTGGATGCTTTCCTTAAAAAGAAAGTGATCCCAATGATTGAAGATTCTTGAATCAATTCAAGAATCACTCAGAAGAATGTCAGACGTAGTGAGACACTCTGAATGTTGAAGGCCTTTGGATATCTCTGGATTGTACCTTTCAACTGGACTGCTCTCTTGCCTTTTTGCTTTTTGGAATCTTTCGTATATCGAGTTTTGGTTAGAGAGTGAGTAGCTCCTGCATCTTCCTTTGACTTGCCTTTTATAGCGGTGTCCTCGAAGTTTGAGTCGGCAGATCCGTTTAGACACAACGGATCTTTCTCCTTAAATGCAGGTAGCTATTTACTAACTTTTCTGCTTTTGGACAGACTTTTCCGTCCTACTTCTGACATGGCTAATCGTCGCGTGTTGGTCAGAATGGCGGTGTAGCAGTTGTTCTGGTTTGCTTTGCTGAGCTTCTACTGGTACGGGATGCTGGATCTCTTTCAGCATACTTCTGGTCTTAATGCGCAGCAAGTGCTTTGTCTACTACTTTGATTTTGGTTTGCTAGCATCTTCAGCAGTTTAGGATGTGTTTGTCGAATGCTGACTCCTTAGCATTCAGTTATTGCTAGCGGTCTTCTTTTAGCATTCTTTGATGTTTGCTGAGATACTTCCAAGCAGCCTATTCTATTATAACTCGATGTTTACCCTATACAGGACATTACATCAGTTGCAAAGCTATGCTAATGTTCAGCAATGATCGACCGTCTACTAAGGTTTGATCCAACAAAACCTTTTACAATAAGATCTTAAGGGTAATTCATGAATATTTTCCAACAAGATGCAATATATAAAATCTTACCTTTCAAAGCATCGATAACTCGCAGACGATGAACACAGACGATAAACGCAGACGATGAACGCAGACAATGATGAACGAAAACGATGACAAATCACAAATCGCAGACAATCGCAGACAATGAAGAATGAGATTTCACAATAATATAATCGCAGAAGGAATGGAGATGGCAAATCACAAATCGCAAAGGAAACAAAGATCGCGAGATATAATTTAGATTATAAAAAGATTTGAATTGATGTAAGTACAAAATTACCCCTCATTTTACAATAATGCAGACCAATACAAACAATAATGAAACACGAAAGAAATTAAATCTGAGCTGTTGATATCATGTTTTGGATGGCCGAAATTTGTTCTTATTTTCACATGGTAAAGCTGGTTCTCATATGATCACTCCCCTATATATATATATACCTATAGGGGAGTGATCATATGAGAACTCGCCTTACCATGTGAAAATAAGAACTAATCTCGGTCATCCAATTGGTGATCCAACACTCAAGACTAAATAAATCCCGTCTGCATTATAGTGTAGTGAAACATGCATTAAAGTGTAATTTTGTAATATTTTTTCTCTCTCCTCTAAAATCATCCTAAATCTTTAAATGATCATATCTCCTTCGATTTAGATTATTTTTTAATGTATCATATATCAAATTAAAGGTAATTTAATTATCTTTCAAACAAAATCCCTATTGCATATGTTTCGATTTAAAAATCATCGTAAAAAATGAAAATTAGTGATTATATGCATAATTTTCGTAACAGTACACGAATTCTTATATAATGAATGCAGTTGCACAATATAATGCATGAAGTTATAGTATATAATGCAGAATATGAAAGATAAAATGCAACATGTTTATTTCAGCGAAATCATCATTCATCATTATATTTGCACTTGTTATTATATAATAATAACATATGCATTATAATGAAGGTAATATAATTTTTCTCTAAAATAAAAGTTATATTATATATAATAGAGGAAGTAATGTTGTATTATGATAGTAATATTGTTCTAAAATAAGAGTAATACCATATTATAATGCAGGAAGGTTGTTAGGTATATAATGAATGTTAGGTATATAATGCAAGTTTCCGAGGTATATAATGCATGTTTCTTATGCATATAATGCATGTTTGTTAGATATATAATGCATGTCGAGATAGAATATGCAAACAGAATCTTAAATAAGTACAGAATGACAAAAATACCCTATAATGCAGGTTTTTTGATATAAAATGACCGAACATTTTAGTAAAATCCTGAGCGTTCATTCATCAAAATCAATAGCGAGGATTGGTTCTTATTTCTTATGGTAAGAGTGATTCTCACTGGATCGCATCCCTATACCTATAATATATATAATTAAAATAAATAATTGACTAGTATATATATATATATATATATATATATATATATATATATATGTGTGTGTGTGTGTGTGTGTGTAATCATATCACCAGTGATCTTTAGATGGGAGATGAGAATAAATCTGGGCCCTTATTTTCACAAATTTAATGGTCCTGATTCTATGGTATAATTTGTATTTGAATTTTATTTTATTATTATATAATCACAACAAGGGTGTATTAGTAATTAATAAATTCATAATATATTTTTCCATAACTGTTTCCTTAAATCTTTCATCCATGATTTGTAACCATAATTAAATATATATATTATTTTGAAATATTCATTTTACATCTTTTACCGACGACATCAAATCCAAATTACTTTATCGTAATCTTCTTCCCTCTTAATTTATTCTCCAGCCTTCCTGCACGTCACTGCCGCCACCACCATCGACCGTACCGCTCGTCCACCCCATGTCGATGCCACAGTCGTCGCTGGTAAGGATTTTTCCATCTCCATCAAATTGACTTCTACTCTCTCTCGGTGGCGGATCTAGGTGCAGCGCGTGACGACGATGAGGCCGAGAACGCAGATGAGTGCGCAAAGCAGAGAAGCGATGAATACTATGAAATCGGAGTCGAGTGTGGAGAGCTAGCGCCTCAGAGCTTTCGTGAACGGGCGGTCATGTAGATAGAGGAAGTGAATGGTACTACAAATACCGTGAATGCAGGGGTGTTTCTCACTCCAAATTCTTAGTTCTATCTACACATTTTTTTTCCTTTTGTTATTTATTTTCCAGATGTATTTTTAAATTGCATTATTTAAGCCTGAATATTTGCATTGGATAAACTTGTATATTTTCATTATATTACAATGATTGTTTCTATTTGTATAAGAATTTTAATTATTTCATATTTTTTTCATATGTAAGTTGTATTATATAAGTCTGTAAATATGTATTATATACGCCTATACATTTGCATTATCCATCATGAAATTATTAAGGTTTTTTAATATAGCTGTGTATTTTTCTGATGCAAGTTGCATTATATAAGCCTATAAATATGCATTATATAAGCCTGCAAATATGCATTATATAAGGCTGCAAAGTTGAAGTATGTTTTGGTTTTACTGACGTAAGTTGCATCATATAAGCTTGTAAATATGCATTATATAAGCCTGCAAAGTTGCATTACATGAGTTTAAAAAGTTGAAGTATGTTCACAGATTGGTTGATTAAAAACATTGTTGTTTATTTTTAAAATGTAAATTGCATTATATAAGATTGTAAATATGCACAATCAACGCCTGCACAGTTGCAGTGTGTTTCACGAAGTGTTTGAGATTTTTAGAATATAATTACTTTTAATATTATGAATAATGCAATATTTATATTCTATATACTTCAATCCAATGGTAATAATCATTAAAATTCAAAATTAATAAAAAAATAGGGATAATGAAGCATAAAATTAGAAAATTTTTTAGATATAATGAGTGTGAAAAAGGATAAAAATAATTAATTAAGAAAATATACTATAAAATTTGAAATCCCTAAAAAGTGAGGATAGTAGAGCATAAAATTAGGGATTTTCCTATTTTTCTAAATATAATGAGTGTGAAAATTAATTTAGGAAAGTTTTAATCAAAATTTGAAATTCCTAAAATGTAGGGATAATGAAGCATGAAATTAGGGATTTCCCTATTTTGTAAATATGATGGTGGGAAAAAATTACTAAAATATCTCGTTAATGCATCTTTTATAGGTAGATAATACAACTTTTTTATTTTGGTCTAATATTAAATTATAACCGTCCAGCACCTAAAATAGGTGGTCCAGATTAATTCTCTTCTCCCATCTAAAGGGTCACTTGTGACTTTAGCGCACTAGAAATCACGGGTTTTGGGTTTTGGAAAATAAAGAAAACAAAACGGAAATTTAAAGGGTTTTAGGAAAGCAATTTAAGGACACAGACTCTAGGGCGAGCTATCAATCAAAATACATATCAATTAATTAACTTGCATTGATGGAAAATCATAATATACTATAATTTCTTGGTTAGATAATTATAGCTTAGGTTATTAGCATGTGAATGTATATGCTTTATCGGCCTCAATAACACAGTACTAATCAACCTTTTATAATTCCTCAGATTAAACCATACAATTACTATCTTCCTCGAGGACATATTGTTAATTGTATTCGAATTCATTTTCCTGTTATTAATTTTCTCCTTTCAATCCTTCAATTAACATCTATAAACCTAGAATTAATTCTATCTTTCGATCTGATTAATTCTAAATCCTAATAATAAAAACAGGAAATTGAAACCAAGCAATTTATTGTTAATCAATTAAACATGCATCACATATTGATATTCATTGCTCTAGAACCCACTAGGATTTCTAGCCACTCATAGCAGATAGAAAACCAAAACAAAACATATTATTAAAGTGCATAAAAATAAGGGATAAGGGTCAATTTAGCCCTCCGACTATTGTCACAGGAATACTTTAGCCCCTACATGACTATTTGGCTCAATTAAGCCCTTTTACTATTTAATTTGGTTCAATTTAACCCTTCATCTTAAAAAATTACTGTTTTACCCTGATTAGGAGATAAAATATATTTGCTTTATGATTTTATCTTTATTTCTCAATTGTTTATTATTTTGTATATTAATTTAGTTTTTTTATTTATACTTTTGATTTATCTAAATAATAAAGTAATAACTGAAACAATAAAATAGATTTATTATTAATTAATTAAAAAACACAAAATAATAAATTTATCTATTAATAAATAAATTTGGTATATAAAATGAAAATATCCATATAATTTTTAGCTAAAAATATGAGTTATTATTGTCAAACATATTTTATTTTAATACTCCAACAAAATTTAGTTAAAACATTTATTATCATGTACTGTAAATTTATTTTATTTGAATACTCCAACAATTTATATTTTAAAAATATATTTGCGTTATGATTTTATTTTAATTTCTCAATTATTTAGTATTTTGTATATTAAATTAGTTATTTTTTATTTATACTTTTAATTGTGTAAGTAAAAATAATTATTAAATAAATAATAAATACATCTATTAGTATATTAATCTGGTATATTAACTACAAAAATAATTATCTATAGTTTTAGCTAAAAATATGAGTACAAAGATATGTATTAAAAAAATTCATCATGGCATTTGGGTTGTTTTATTTATTGTTTTCTTATTATTAACATATAAGGCGAATAAATAATAAATTAAAATTCCATTATGATAAATTAAATTATTCTCCTAATTTGTTGTATGATAATCGTCCAAATTATTCTCCTAATTTGTTGTGCTATAGTATTAGTTTTGAAAATAGAATTTAAAATATAAATTATTGGAGTATTCGAATAAAATAAATTTACAGTACATGATAATAAATGTTTTAACTAAATGTTGTTGGAGTATTAAATAAAATATGTTTGACAATAATAACTCATATTTTTAGCTACAAATAATATGGATATTTTTATTTTATATATCAAATTTATTATTAATAGATAAATTTATTATTTTGTGTTTTTTAATTAATTAATAATAAATTTATTTTATTATTTCATTTATTACTTTATTATTTAGATAAATCAGAAGTATAAATAAAAAACTAAAATAATATACAAAATAATAAACAATTGAGAAATAAAGATAAAATCATAAAGCAGAAATATTTTCTCTCCTAATCAGGGTAAAACAATAATTTTTTAAGATGAAGGGTTAAATTGAACCAAATTAAATAGTAAAAGAGCTTAATTGAGCCAAATAGTCATGCAGGGGCTAAAGTGTTCCTATGACAATAGTCGGATGGCTAAATTGACCCTTTTCCCTAAAAATAACTTACAAAAATAAAGGTTCATGCTTGCTTCAAAGGTCCAAGGCTAAATGAATGATAAAGATGATAAAAGATCAATAAAACTCAAAATTACTAGCTATTTATAGGAGTGGATGTGTATCCTATCATGTCTAGGGCTGAAGATCCGACTTGATTCGAATTTAATTAAAAATTTGCTAGATTTGCTCGCGTGTCGACCGAGGTGGCTTGGCGTCGATCGATGCACGTGTCTTCACGTCGATCGAAGTTGAAGCTCCGTTGGTCGAAATCAATTCTTCATCTCCTCGTCTAATCTGTGCGGTCTCACGATTTTGGCCATAACTCTCACTCCCGAACTCCGATTGACCCAATTCCAGTTGCGTTGGAAAGATAACTCGAAGCTCTATCCATTGCCGTGCTCTAATAGCCTGAATTACTTGTGTGGAGGAACCCTTCACTGCTACTTTTGCACGTCAACTGCTTTCGGAACGGTTTTCCAGTGAATTTAAGCCTTAACCCTGCAAAAACACACCATGACAAACATAACACCGCATATAATAGACTCATGCATGAAATATATATATATATAAACTCAAGAAAACTACATAAAATAGTAGAAAATAATACAAGTGAGTGAAATAGTGAACTTATCAAACCCCCCAAACTTGAACGTTTGATTGTCCTCAATCAATAGGCAAGAACAAATCAAAAGATCATGTAATTAGAGTGCAATGCCTCACAAGATTCATCACAGTCAAGGGTTAAAAATCCATTATCCACAAGCAGTTTGAAAGAGAGAAAATTCATTAATAGTGGAAGAACTCACGGAAAGTGTTTCGCTCAACTCACAAGTGTATAGGATAAAGATGAAAGCACTCAAAAACATGTATGAATGAATTTCTACCATAGGCTTGTAAATTTTCTAATATCTCCACTGCTAAAATGTGCACACAAGTCTAGAATCAAAAAGGACTTTCACTAGGTTGTAACGTAGGCTTTTTCTGAGGGGTAGGAAAATTTGGCCAAGTGACTAAAAATAAACTGAGTTAATTACTCTTAATAAATCTCAACCCACCATCTAACTTCATCCACTTCATCTACTCATATATATCAAAAACCCACAACCCCCCCCCCCCTTTTTTTTGTAGCTCATTTTGAATCTCTTATGCTCTTCCATAATAATTTTTTTCTTTTTGTAGAGCTTATGAGATTTCTAATTATTAATTGAGCTCTTTTTCACACATCTTTTTTACCACTAATTTTTCATTTCTTATCTCGAATCACTTCCAATTCACCCCATATACCACAACTCAAGACACGAGTGAGACAATACTTTTCTTAATCTTATAGACAAGGAAAGAAAAACTGTAAAGGCTCAAAATGGCTAACTAGGGAAAATTTTCATGCGAAGGGACAGTGTTTAGGAAATTGGCTAACAAAGATGGCCTAATATCATCTCCCAAACTTGTGCACACTATGCAGTCTCAACAAAGAAAATAAACAAGTTCTAGAGAAATTAAAACACACATGAGAATCTCACATCAAACGAAATAAGGCTCAAGTCTCACACAAGGTTTAAAATTTTCTTCCACAATTAACTTCAAATCAGTTCAATCATCATGCAAGTATCAATTTCAAATTAACCCTATAATGCGGTATTCTACGATCATAGGCATCCAATCACAATCTCTATCAATTCAAACTCAGCCCTTAATCAATTCTAATATCACAATCTCATTCAGGTTATGTCAAAGCTAAAAAATTTCCCCACAAAATAGAATAAAATTTAAAAACATGCAAATGCAAAAATTAAATTACTAAAAGCGAATAAAGATAGAATATTCATCCTTTTGTCCACATCCCCCCAAACTTATTTCCAACTCAAGAGTGGGAAAAAGTTTGAGAATCAGACAAAGGGGAGGAATAATATCTAATAGTTGATCTCAGACATCAACTTTTTTATCCCTGGAGGCTTCGGAACTCGCACGGCGTGAATTTGAGGCATCTGGCACTTTGCATCGACCGACACAGGATCACATCGATCGACATGAAGCCTTCTCGTCGACTCCTTCCACAGGTTAAAGTGCATCACACCGCCGGTCTCGACTTCGATCGACGCCAGGCTACATCGATCAAAGTCGAGCAATTCCTCGTGTTTTTATATATGCTACAAAACAAAGTTATTGCAAACAAATTCGAAAATAAAATGAAAAATGAAAAACAAAAATTAAAGAGGAAAATTACTGAAAATGTTGGGTTACCTCCCAACAAGTGTTTTGTTTAACGTCGTAGCTCGACGATACCTAAGATCAATACCAAGGAGGTCGGGGCCAGACTCTCCGACCCTTGGCGTCCACCATGTGAACTTTACGGTCCTTGATGACGGTGGTGAGCTCGGGTTGAGGAGGCTTAGTTGTTATTTTCACCCCTTCGTTCCCGCGCTAGCGACTTCCTCTTCTTCGGACTCATCATCTTCAGTGGTGGTGATCCGATTGCACTCCGCCTTTTTCTTGCTTTTATTGATCACAAAGGTGATATTTTCCCCGTTGGTCTGGAGTGTAATTTTGCCACCTCGGCAGTCAATGAGCGCGACAGTAGTATCGAGAAACTCATGCCTCAGTATCATGGGCATGTTCTCATCCTCCTTCATTTCGTGTACCACAAAATCTACTGGGAAGATCAGATGGCCCACTCGAATGAGCACATCTTCCATAATTTCCTTTGGGCGAGATACAGTTCGATCCGCCATCTGCAGCGTAATAGTAGTGGGCCTCATCTCTCCGATGTTGAGGAGCTTGTAAATAGAGTACGACATCAGATTGATACTGGCCCCAGTATCACACAATACTCTCTCAAAGGTATCTCCTCCAATCTCTACCGGGATAAAGAAGCATCCAGAGTCGCTTCTCTTGATGGGCATCTGCTTTTGCAGTAGCAGGCTGCACTGCTCGTCGATCTTCATAGTTTTGTTCTCCACGAACTGCTTCTTTCTACTTATCAGTTTCTGGAGATACTTCATGTACCCCAGGATCTCCTTCAGCACCTCGATCAGCGGAATATTTATGCTGACCTTCCTCAAGTTCTTCACAAATCTGGAGAACTTGGAGTCCTCTTGCTTCGCAAACCTCTGAGGGAATGGCATAGGAGGAACAGTATCTTCAGACTTCGCCAGAATTTTGCCCGAGGTGGGCCTCGACTTTGACCGACGTAGGGGCGCCTCGGTCGACATTGACATCTTTGTGCATCGATCAAAGTCAAGCCTTCTTCGTCGCTCGACTCTCCTCCAATCTCCTCGACTTCGATCAACGTGGGACGTGTGTTGATCGAAGTCAAGCCTCCAGTGGCGTGATTTTGCGCCTCTTAAGCTTTAGACTCGTCCCGAACCATCTGGGGACCCTTGTAACTTGTCCCAGATCTCAGTGTGATAGCTTTGCATTCTTTTTTAACCCTTAGGTTCACCTCGGTTGTGCTCGCAACTGCCCTTGCTTGTGGTGCACGCCAATAGTGTTGGCAATTTAACTGACCTGCCTTTCAACCATCTGCATGTGCTTTCCCATCCGATCCACCTTAGTATGCATTCCGGCTACCTCTTGCTCCAATTTTCCAACCCGGTGGTTAGAGGCCTTGATGTATCTGCCAAAACCTCATCCATGCTATCTTTCTTCTTTTCCACCACTTCTCCATTATGAACTTGAAATCCCGGTGGTGGTAGCTCAACTACCTCAAGGTGAGAGTAGGAGAAACTATGGTGGTTCCTCGGCGGATATTGATATCCCCCATTCCTTTGCTGGTGCTGGTAGGGGTATCTCCCTCTATTCAGATAGCTCACCTTCGCAGGAGCTTCGGGTTGCACTTGTGCAACCGCAACAGTAGAAGCTCCCGCAGAAAATTTGTCCAAATCCTCTCTCAGCTTCTCAACCTCAATTTTGAGAGGATCTTCAATCTCCATTTTTTCCACAGCCTTTATCAGTGGCCTCCTTGGGTTTGCCCACTTTTGATTGTGCAGCGCCATCTTCTTAAAAAGCTTCAAAGCTTTCTCCGCGGACTTACTCGTAATGGACCCCCCAACTGCGTTGTCCACAAACTCTTGAGTCCTTTCAGTCATGCCCCGGTAGAAAATGTGAGCTTGCTCTTCAGTATCGACCCCATGGCTGGGACAGCTCCTGAGCAGTTCATTGAACCTGCTCCAGGCTTCAAACAGAGACTCATCCACCCTCTGATGGAATTGTAGAATGTCCATCTTCCTCTGAATAATGACAGAGGGTGGGAAGAAATTAGAGAGGAACTCAGCTCGTAGTTCCTCCCAAGTCCGGATCTTGCTGTAATCTAATTCGGTAAGCTAAGCTCGGGCTTGATCCCTCACTGAGAATGGGAACAACCTCAGTCGGATCACATTTTTTCCGACATTGTTTTGCTTGATGGTGTCGCAGACCTTCACAAATATCCTCAGATGCGTGTATGGGTCCTCCATGGCTCTGCTGAACCATCTGAATCAGCCCGGTTTTGAGTTCAAAATTATTGGCGTTGATGCCAATAATGAATCCCTCATTGTCGGGTTGCGGCTTGTATTTTGTCCCCATAGCGATCCCTAGCTTTCCTTCAATACTGATCGGGATAGCAGTTCGACGCATTCAGATCCTCATCATCCAAATCATCCAGAAGTTGTCTCTCTCTCTCTTGCCTTCTTCGTGCAGCTTCTCTTTCCATCTCTTTTCAACTGTGAGCTGCTGAACTGTCATTCGCATCTGGTGTATCTCCCGAATGAGGGTTAAAGTATCCCCCGCTGTAAGCTGTCCATCAGTGTCCTCTTATGGGGGCATAGTCGAGTCAACCTCCTGTGGGTTTCGATTGTCCAGAGGATCCATCTTTTTAGGCTGTTTCTTCTTTCGACAAGATGCTTCAATCTCTCGGTTGAAGGCTTCAAGTGGCTTCCCTCGAGATTTCGTGTTTATGCACTACCTGAAACAAAAAAACAGGGAAAAATTAGCTTAACGTTGACTGACACGGGTGGGTGTCGATTGACGCTTAGAAGGTCTCGACATCGATCGACGCGAGCAGGCATTGATCGAGGTTGAGAAGAATATAGCAAAACACACGCACATGAAAAATTAAAAATACAAAACTCAATCCAATTAATCCTAGAATAAACTAGTAACAAAATAATATCAAACAACTCCCCGTCAACGGCGTCAATTTGATCACAGTAAAATTCTACAAATTAATTGCACAACAGTGGCAAATAAATTTATAAGAGTACCCTAAGGTTGTCGAACCCAGAGGAATTGTGTAACGAAATTATTTCATGTACTAGCCACGATCCTAGAATCTATTGTTTGAGTCAACAGAAATCAGGGGCTTTGGGTTTTGGAAAATAAAGAAAACAAAACGGAAATTTAAAGGGTTTTAGGAAAGCAATTTAAGGACACAGACTCTAGGGCGAGCTATCAATCAAAATACATATCAATTAATTAAATTGCAATGGCGGGAAATCATAATATACTATAATTTCTTGGTCAGACAATTATAGCCTAGGTTACTAGAATGTGAATGTATATGCTTTATCGGTCTCAATGACATAGTGCTAATCAACCTTTTATAATTCCTCTGATTAAACCCTACAATTACTATCTTCCTCTAGGATAGATTGTTAATTGTATTCGAATTCCTTTTTCTGTTATTAATTTTCTCCTTTCAGTCCTTCAATTAACATCTATAAACCTAGAATTAATTCTATCTTTAGATGTGATTAATTCTAAATCCTAATAATTAAAACAGGAAAATGAAACCAAGCAATTTATTGTTAATCAATTAAACATGCATCACTGATTGATATTCATTGCCCTAGAACCTGCTAGGGTTTCTAGCCACTCATACCAGATAGAAAACCAAAACAAATCCTATTATTTAAGTGCATAAAAATAACTTACAAAAATAAAGGTTCGTGCTGGAAAATAAAGGTTGTTGAATGCTTCGAAGGTCCAAGGCTGAAAGAATGATAAAATATCAATAAAACTCGAAATTACTAGCTATTTATAGGAGTGGATGTGTATCCTATCATGTCTAGGGCTGAAGATCCGATTTGATTTGAATTTAATAAAAAATTCACGAGATTTGCCTGCGCATCGACCGAGGTGGATCGGCGTTGATCGACGCGCATGTCTTCACATCGATCGAAGTCGAAGCTCTGTCGGTCGAAATCGATCCTACATCTCCTCGTCTCTTCAGCGCGGTCTCACAGTTTTGGCCATAACTCTAACTCCCGAACTCCGATTAACCCGATTCCAGTTGTGTTGGAAAGCTAAATCGAAGCTCTATCCATTTCCATGCTCCAATAGCCCGGATTCTTTGTGTGGAGGAACCCTTGACTGCTACTTTTGCACGTCAACTGCTTTCGGTACGGTTTTCCAGTGAATTTAAGCCTTAACCCTGCAAAAACACACCATGATAAGCATAAAACCACATATAATAGACTCATGCATGAACAATATATATATAAACTCAAGAAAACTACATAAAATAGTAGAAAATAATATAGATAAGTGATTGAAATAGTGAACTTATCACGCACCAGATTAAACTAAAAAATGCGGCATCTTATCTTGAATATCCAGCATTAAAGGACAATATAGTAATTATATACAATGAAAGATATTTTTAAAGCCTGCATTTTAACTATGATTTTGTTCATTTTAGGGGCAATAGTTTGCATTAACATTACATTTCCAAATAAAATGCTCTATATCTCTACCTACGACATTTTATATTCAGTATTGTGCATTTTATCTTAGCAAACATACATTTTATCTAAGCAAACATACATTTTATCTAAGCAAACATGGATTATATCTCATTACGGAAAAAAATTAATCACTCTAATAATGAAAGATTACATGTACCAAAATATGGATATACATATCTAATATACTATGGAAAATATTGTTATAAATAAGAAAGATTATCTTATTTTCGAAATTCAAATATATTTATCCTTAATTCATTTGATTATTCTTTTCATGTCTACTCAAATGAATCATCATCTTATTTGTGCATCAAAATAATCCAAGTTCAAGTTGAAAGTTAACATGTAAATTTTGAATTTTATTCTGAGTCGTATCGATCATTCATACATCAAAATAAAAAATGAAATAATTTAATCTCACAATGTTACATAAATAAAATATATGTTGATGCCATTTATTTTAAAATAAGTTCATTATATATATATATATTTATCAAATATGCATTCTACTATTATTGTATTGTATAAAATAAAATATTATATTCTCAGCTCATTTTATCTTAAAATTTGTTCATTTTATCTTAAAATGTGTTCATTATATCTCTATTGATTATGCATTTTCTGAATGAAAATAATGCATTTTATACATCATATAGTGCATTTTAAGTAAGATTTCATGCATTTTATGTACATTTTCATGCATTGTATGAATATCAATTTGTTGTTATGAGATTTATGTATATAATCACTAATTTTTATTTTCGTTAAGATTTTCATCCTCTAAATTTATGCAATAACGATTTCGTTTGAAAAATAATTAAATTATCTTTAATTTGATATATAATACATGAAAAATGAATTTAAATTGAGTGAGTTTTGATTATTTAAAGTTTTTAGAATTTTAATTAGAGGATAGAAAAAAATTACATTTTACAAAATTATCCTTAAAATTGAATAATGCACAATTTATTACAAAACATGAACACGAAAAATTTTAAACCTTGAGCGTTGATATGCAAAGATAAAGGGCTAAGATTCATTCTCATTTCTCATATGAGCACTACTATATATATACGATCCAGTGAGAACCGCCCTTACCATGTGAACATAAGAACTAATCCTCGCCATTAATTTTGATGAATGTATGCTCAGGATTTTACCAGAATTTTCGATCATTTCATCTTAAAAAACTGCATTATAGGGTATTTTTGTTATTTTGTAGTTATTTAAGATTTTGTTTGCATATTCAACCTCGACATGCATTATATATCTAACAAACATGCATTATATGCATAAGAAACATACACTATATACCTAGGAAACATGCATTATTGTTGGTCCCGAAATTAGAGTACAAATACGTGCAACAGAGGGTTTGAATATGCAGCGGAAGCAATAATTAAAGCACTTGCACTTGTTCAAATAAATTGAGGTTATTCAGTTTAGTGTGTTGAAAGCTTAAGCTTAGGTCTGTTCTTGTTAAGTCAGTTTCACAGAGTATACTCTTCAATACTTGGACAAGTATTGAAGGTTTCAACAATCAGTTTGCGAAACTAAACAATGCAGGAATATAAGTAAAGCAGTAAAGAACACACAAGATTTATAGTGGTTCAGATCTAAATATCCTACATCCACTCTTTAGACCCAAGGTTTGGATAATTGACTAAGTAAGTACAAGCCTCCTTACGATCTATACATAGCCCGTCGTCACCTCCGTCCTTCGGTCAGCTATGGCACTCACCTAGGAACTCCTTGTGGTCTTGGTCTTTCGGTTGAAGTGAGGACGATACCCCGCAGCCTTCTTCCTGGTGGTTGGATGTTTGCCGTTCTTCCCAGAATTCAGTTGGTTAGCATACACCCGTGAGAATTAGTATCCCAGAGTTGGAAATTGACTGCTATGAATATATATATTCACCAAAGAAAAGCTTCAGGCTTAAAGCTCCAGCCTCATGCTAGGAGAAGATTGCACGGAGTAATAACTTGATTCAGAGACTCAAGTCTCGTGTTAAGAAACACAAAAACTCAGAGAGTTTGAATAGAGAGATGGCTTTTTAGAACGATCTTCTTAGAGTGAGAAATAATCTCTTCGGTTCAGACTTTCAAAATTGTTCTAGATTATTTTTAAAATCGTTAACCTGTAAAAGGTTGATGTTCGGTCCTATTTATAGAGGCCTTTTTTCGGCATTTTGAATTTCTGCCCGTTAGACATGATTGTAAAACTCGGCCTAGGCGTCGATTAGGCGCTAGGAGGCCCTTGGCCGAGGCGAAAACCCCTTGTTCGGCAGTCTTAGGCGGCATCTCGATTACTCGATGCCTAGTCGCCGTCTAGACGGGCTAGGCGGACCATTAAGCAGGTTATACGGTCCAATTAGGCGGCCTGGTGCAAGCTGGGCGCTATTTTTAATTTTTTTTGCTTGAATTTAGGGAGAAAAGGCACACCTCTTCATCTCCTCACCCCAGCAGCCGCAAATCTAAACCCACGAAGTGCCCATACTCTTCGCTCAGCAACTACCCAGCCTTTGCCATATGAGTTGCTGCCGACATACCTTGTCCCACATCTTTCAGGGCTAGAAGTTGCTGGTTTTTTCATCAATTTTATCAAGTCTGCAGACCCGTTTCTTAGTTTTGTAGTTAGTATTTTAGTAGTTTTTTTTCCTATTCAGACTTCTCTATTTTTTCCAGTTCTTTTTCTTGGGGCTATAATAAATTGCTTAGACATTCAATGTGAAGTTTTGGGCTCAATTAATAATGATGTAGAACTGTGACATTTTTTTTAGTAATGTGATTAATTAGAAATTCTGCTACAAATTTGAAAATTTTGAATAAATTTACTTGTGTGTACATCATTTCTCCACATTATCTTTATTTTGAATACATATTTCATTTTTATATTTTCATAATTTAGAGCACCACAAAAATTATTGTCCTTATAATGAATGGTTATAACAAATAATTTTAATTTAACTACAATTATATACACTCTAATTGATTAAGATTCACTATGAGAAGATTTTGTATTATTTTGTTGCTTTTTGATATATTTAAACTTTGATAATAATTTTATTATAATGATTTTTTAACTATAAAGTATAAAATATGAAAAAATAAATTCCCGCCTAGGTTCCACCTAGAAACTGCCTAAGCCCCGCCTAGCCCGCTTAGGTGCTAGGTCCTATATGGCCGCCCGACTAGCGCCTAGCGAATTTTACAACCTTGCGTTAGACACATACATCCAATCGGTAGACTCATGGAAGATATTGTCCAATCGTAGCCCATGCCGTAGGTCAGGTTCTG
The DNA here is from genome assembly GCA_026898455.1 of Plectranthus barbatus. Lineage (NCBI taxonomy): Eukaryota > Viridiplantae > Streptophyta > Magnoliopsida > Lamiales > Lamiaceae > Plectranthus > Plectranthus barbatus. The sequence continues at coordinate 653,930 of JAPKLW010000077.1, forward strand.
CCCTGCTCTGATGTGCTCTGCTCCGTCAATGTACTATACACTAACTTTATGTCAGACTAAGTTTCAGTCCGAGGGACCCAAATTTAGATAACCTCGTACTGACTTTCACTTGGGATGTATATGCCTAAGTTTGACCGAGCATCGATATCTTTTGAATAGCTCGCGCTTTAAATGTAGAGGTTCTTATACTAACTTCCTAAGGTCAGTATAGCTAGCCCTCATACTGACTTCCCATAGTCAGTATGGTAGACCCTCGTACTGAATGTCCACAGTCACTATGGAAAACTCCCTCATACTGATTTCTCCTGATCAGTATGAAAAACCCTCATACTAACTTCTCCTAGTCAGTACGGGGAAACCCTCATATTGACTTCTCCTGGTCAGTATGGAAAACCTTATACTGAGTGCTTCAACTCAATTTTGGTTAAGGCTATAGTTGGTGGAAACCAAGTTTCAAGGCGTGCAGATAGTCAGTTCTCGAGCATTCTCCTTTGCTCGTTCTTCAGCCTAAGTTCTACTGCAACTCGATCGATCCTATACAAGTATTACAAGGTAGAGGTTCTTATACTGACTTCCCAAGGTCAGTATAGCTAGCCCTCATACTGACTTCCCATAGTTTCTATGGTAGACCCTCGTACTGACTGTCCACAGTCAGTATGAAAAACACCATCATACTGATTTCTCCTGATCAGTATGAAAAACCCTCAAACTAACTTCTCCTAGTCAGTACGAGGAAACCCCCATACTAACTTCTCCTGTTAGTATGAAAAACCTTATACTGAGTGCTTTAACTCAGTTTTGGTTAAGGCTATACTTAGTGGAAACCAAGTTTCAAGGCGTGCAGATAGTCAGTTCTCGAGCATTCTCCTTTGCTCGGTCTTCAGCCTAAGTTCTATTACAACTCGATTGATCCTATACAAGGATTACAATTTAGAACTCTATAAACTGAAAAACTGACTAAGATGACTTACAATCTTTGACCCACCAAAACACAAAAAGCAAAGAAGGATTTCTCTGACAAAAATGCTAGCAATTATATACCTAACAAACACCTTCCTGCATTATAATTTGGTATTACTCTAATTTTAGAACAATATTACTATCATTACACGGTATTACTTCATGCATGATATATAGTATCATTTTTATTTTATAGAAAAATTATATTACTTTCATTATAATGCATATGTTATTACTATACAATACATAATAAGTGCAAATATAATGATGAATGATAATTTCACTGAAAAAACATGTTGCATTTTATCTATCATATTTTGCATTATATACCATAACTTCAAGCATTATATCGTGCAACTGCATTCGTTATATAAGAATTCGTGTACTGTTACGAGAATTATGCATATAATCACTAATTTTTATTTTTACGATGATTTTTTAATCAAAATTATAGTGTATTACTTTTATTTTAGAGAAAAATTATTTTACTTTCATTAAAATACATAAGTTATTTGATTTGTGCATAAGATTAATAATTTTCATTAGTTACATAGTTTACTCCCACTAAACATGTGCAATAGAGATTTAGTTTAAAAATAATAAAATCATATTATTTTCGTACATTAAAAAATAATTTTAAATTAAGAGAATTATGATATTTATAATTGTAAGAGAGAAAAAAATAGAACTATATGCACTAAATATAAGATATTCATATCAAAATTGATATGAAAATATCCTAATTAATATAGAAAATTATAAATAAGGAAAATTCTATAATCTTTAAGATTGAAACATATCTATTATTAATTTTCTCAAAGATTCTTGTCATGTATTAATTCTTATTCGTGCATCATACTATTTATCTTATTGTTGAATGCATATTTGAATGTTTATCGTGTGAACTTCATTTTTAAGTTGTATCGATACTCCATGGACCGCATTATTTTGACCTCGACATGTATTATATACCTAACAAACATGAGTTATATAATATAATAATATACATTTACATAATATAACAAAAAATACATAATTAAAAACAAGTAATTTATGATTAACTTTTATAACAACTATAACATATTCTACAGTATGCAAAAATAATGAATTTTAATTTTTTTTGTTGATCTCGTAGGAAAAAATATATTAAATTTTATCTATCATATTCTGCATTATATAATATAACTTCATGCATTATATTGTGCAATTTCATTCATTATATAAGAATTTGTGTACTGTTACGAGAATTATGCATATAATCACTAATTTTTATTTTTCAGAATAATTTTAAATCGAAACATATGCAATAGGGATTTCGTTTGAAAGATAATTAAATTACCTTTAATTTGATATATGATACATGAAAAAATAATATGAATCAAAGGAGTTATGATCATTTAAAGATTTAGGATGATTTTAGAGGATAGAGAAAATATATTACAAAATAATCCTTCAATGCATGTTTTTACTACACTATAATGTAGACGAGATTTATTAAGTCTTGACTGTTGGATGAGTAATTTGGATGGCCGAGGTTGGTTCTTATGCTCACATGATAAGGAGAATTCTCATGTGATTAGTCCCCTATATATATATATATATATATATATATATATATATATATATATATATTTATATAGGGATGCATTAATATGTTAACCACTTCCCAGATGTTACCTGTTACCTCGCTGGCGGTGCATTATCTAGACAAGCTTACTACATTATCTAGGTAAAATTTGGTACATTGCGAAGATAATGTACTACATTACAAACTGTAATAGATAATGTAATGTAGTACATTATCTTCGCAATGTAAGCGAGGTAACATGTTACATCTGGGAAGTGGTTAACATATGATCACAACTCTATATATATATATATATATACAGGGATGCGATCCAGTGAGAACTACTCTTACCATAAGAAATAAGAACCAATCCTCGCCATTAATTTTGATGAATGAACGCTCAAGATTTTATTAAAATTTTCGGGCATTTTATCTCAAAAAACCTGCATTATAGGGTATTTTTATCATTTTGTACTTATTTAAGATTCTGTTTGCATATTATATCTCGACATGCATTATATATCTAACAAACATGCATTATATGCATAAGAAACAAGCATTATATACCTAAGAAACATGCATTATATACCTAACATTCATTATATACCTAACAAACATCTTCCTGCATTATAATATGATATTACTCTTATTTTAGAACAATATTACTATCATTATACGACATTACTTCCTCTATTATATATAATATTACTTTTATTTTAGATAAAAATTATATTACCTTCATTATTATGCATATGTTATTACTATATAATAACAAGTGCAAATACAATGATGAATGATGATTTCGCTGAAATAAACATGTTGCATTTTATCTATCATATTCTGCATTATATACAATAACTTCATGCATTATATTATGCAACTGCATTCATTATATAAGAATTCGTGTACTGTTACGAGTATTATGCATATTATACATGACATTACTTTTATTTTAGAGAAAATTATATCATTTTCATTATAATGCATATGTTATTACTATATAATACATAACAAGTGCAAATATTCACTGAAAAAATATGTTGCATTTTATCTATCATATTTTGCATTATATACTATAATTTCAAGCATTATATTGTGCTATTGTATTCATTATATAACTTCATGCATTATATTGACCTCGACATGCATTATATACCTAGCAAACATTCATTATATACCTAACAAACAGGCATGATATAATATAGTAATATACATTTATATAATATAACAAAAAAATACATAATTAAAAACAAGTAATATATGATCAACTTTTATAACAACTATGATATTATCTACAGTATGCAAAGATAATGATTTTTTTTTATCTTGCAGGAAAAAATTTATTGCATTTTATCTATCATATTCTGCATTATATAGTATAACTTCATGCATTATATTGTGCAACTCCATTCATTATATTTGAATTCGTGTACTGTTACGAGAATTATGCATATAATCACTAATTTTCATTTTTTGCGATGATTTTTAAATCGAAACATATGCAATAGGGATTTCGTTTGAAAGATAATTAAATTACCTTTAATTTGATATATGATACACTAAAAAATAATCTAAATCGAAGGAGATATGATCATTTAAAGGCTTAGGATGATTTTAGAGGAGAGAGAAGAAATATTACAAAATTACCTTTTAATGCATGTTTCACTACACTATAATGCAGACGAGATTTATTTAGCCTTGAGCGTTGGATCACCAATTGGATGACCGAGATTAGTTCTTATTTTCACATGGTAAGGGAAGTTCTCATATGATCACTCCCCTATATATATAGAAAGAATGAATCATGTCCATCAGATATAAAAAAAAAATCAATGGTTGATATTTTAATCAAGCAACAACTAAAACGCAATCAAGCAACAACTAAAGCCCAATCATGTAACATTGTAGTCAAGCAATAACTTGAATACAATCAAGCATCTTTCTCATTTTCTCACGTTAAGATTTTTCTCACTAGATCCGCTCCACATATATATATATATATATATATATATATATATATATATATATATATAGGGTAGTGATTATGTGTTAAAATTCTTTTAGCTATTAAATAAGAATAAATTTGGACCATTAAAGATCAAAATCAACACATGTGATCAATTTAAATCTGTTTCAATTTCGGTGCATTATCTATGTTACCATCTAGCATTTAAGAGCAAAAATGTGAAAAATATATATTCAAGAATCTCATTTCGTGCAATTCATAAAACATAATATGCATACGTTTGATGTAGAATATGAACAAAAAACTGCAACATATAATCAATGCAAGAAATGTACTCAATATGAATATAAAAATGCATATGCTTTAGAATAAAAATGCATATTATTCAAGTTAAGAATGCATCATTCGATGCAAAAAAAATGCAGATATTTGGAAATATTTTTTTATGTGTAATTGATGCATTTTTTTTATCATGAACATAAATATAATGAAGAACATATAACAGCTGAATATAAACTTAAGATTTTTGTGCGAATCTTTTAAATTCAATATGGATATCATATGAATCGTCGTAAAAATATGTTTAATTTGATATATGATTAGTAAAAATATTTTTGAATCGAGAAATATATAATTGTTTGATTATAATGGGAGGAAAGAGAAAATTAGGAGAAAGAATATTTAGATCTAAAGATAGAAAATATGATTACTCAAAGCTAAATGCTAAATTATTACTAAGATTCAGATTTATTTTTATTTAATATAGAGATTACCTTTTAACATATAATCACTACTATATATAAGAGAGATAAGGATGGTGAGAAGTGAGAAGTGAGAAGGGAGGGGTCAGTGTTGGGTGAGGAGTGAGGAGTGAGGAGTGAGGAGTGAGAAGGGATGGGGTCGGTGGTAGGGGGTGCGGAGGAGAGAGAAGATCGATGATTGAGTGGAGAGAATGGGTGGAGTTGGTGGTGGGGGTGGGATTAGAGTTGGCAATTCGTGCGGATCGGATTTTTATTGTGTCAATCCGTTATCTATCCGATCCGTTAAGGTCAAATTCGTATCCGATCTGTTAAGAAAAATTAAAATTCATATCAATATCCGATCCGTTATGCTCAAATCCGTATCCGCACGAATCCGATCCGTATCCATTAAGGATCCAATCCGAATGATCTGTTATGTATCCGATCTGATAAAGATCCGATAAGAATACAAATCGGATTAATTCAATAAGAATTCGTTTCGATAAACACAATTATAATCCAATAAAAATTTGATAAGATAATACAAAATATTCATATTTGATTGTTCAAATAATGTGTTTGATAAATAAATAAAACTGCAACTTCATTTGAAACTAAAATCCTCAATCAAATATCCGAAGATACATAGATAAATCTTAAATTCTAATTCTAGTGATCAAACATGTTCATTTCTAAATACTGATCAATTTTTCACTTTAGTCGTCAATACTTCACTTACAATTTTGAGGGAGAAAAATATTAATTAAAACTTTAAGATTTATAACAAATAAAATAAATTATAATAAATACTTTTAATCTATCATGGTGAAATTGAAAGAGTTGTGATAATTAATGAGAATCTACAATACTTTCATCAACATTAAAATTTAAGATCTCACATTTTAGTTAATTCGTTATTGATACAACTTAATTGAAAACTTGAAGTTGAAAAAAAAAGAAAATTATTGAATTTTGATAGTAGAAGAAAATAAATATTAAAAATATAATTAATAAATAAATAAATACATTTTTTAGTGGTGAATTAATAATGGGACATGAACACTGAAGAATAAAAAAATTTGAGTTTTTGAAAGAACTTTAAATCTATATTAATATATCAAAATTAATTAATTAATTATTATATTTAAAAAATAAATAATTTTTATTAATTTATTAACGGATATCCGAATCCGATCCGAAATTTTTGTGTCCTTATCGTGTCGATCCGATAAGGATCCGTATCCGATAAGTCTCAATCCGTATCCATTATTATCGTGCGGATTCGTGTCGTATTATCGGATCGGATCGAAAAATGACACCCCTAGATGGGATAATAGAGAAGGTCGGTGTTGGACACCTGACACAGACTCTCCTTGATTTTTTAATTATAATTTTGAGTATTTGTTATATGTCGGTGTCGTGACACCGACACATGACAAAGATCTTCTTTCTCCTCACTCATTTAACTTTTAAATTATTTTTTTATTTTTTATTTTGGATCGGTGCTGAAATTATTTTTTTAATTTTTATTTTAGGTTGGTGTCGAAGGTGTGACACCAACCACGACACAAACTAAACACTTTTCATTTTTTTTATTAAAATGTCTCAATCCACTTTTTTTCAAGAAAATTTATAACAAAATTTTGAAAAATATCAAAATAGTGCAGTGAGTATTTCTTAAATATGTATAATATCTTGGGTATTTTCATAATATACAATAATGATAATGGATATTAATAACTTTTTCTCTAAATTTTTTATAATATGGATAATGTGAGAACAGTTTTTGTGAGAAATCATATCTCATGGACCATCTAATTAAATTATGATTTTTGAAGATTTTAGCCCGATCTCCTTGTCTAAATTTCATTAAAATTGGCTAATTGATGTAGCAGCAAATTATTGTTTACCCAATCTTATGTATGTTTAGTAAACATAGAAATGAAAATCCATCATATTAATTATACTTTTTTCAAGATTCAACATTAATTAAAGCCACAAAAATTTGGTATTGCCCTCACTATGTGTGTGTATATATGGATTCTATTGGGGTGAAGTGTAAAGTCGAAGATATTTTGGGATTTTTCAATATTCATTTGAACGGATTGAGATTCTCTGCAGTGGAGAGTGCACAACACCCCAACAATTTCTTATAATATTAAAAAAAAATTAAGTTAAATATATTATAAAAATATAAAATGAAAAATTGTGTGGTTGAAACTTGCACTGCATACTGGAGTGCACTCTCACACTGTAGAGGATCTCAATCTCATTTGAACGCTTGCATTAACTTTGCACAAAACATTACAAAAATTATATTTGTACTTTTATTTAACTGTGTGTTTGGAATTGGATTGGAGAATGAGTTTCAATTTCGAATTTCTAAAAATAAAATAAAAGTAGCATTTTTTTTTTGTGAGAAACAAGTAGGGTTGAGCAAGGAATGGTTTGGTGTGAAACCAAACCCGTCCGTCCAATTTTTTTTTTTAAAAAAATCTAACCCGAACTGTAACTAAACCAAATAAAATAAAATAAAAATAAATTATTCTCAATATGTGATTTTGAAGAAATGAGAACTTGTGTTGTTCATTGTCCATTCTATTCTCAATCCTAATCTTACTTTCAATTAGAATATAGAAATATAAGAAAAATAATGAAAATATATACATATAAATGAGGATTTTGGCGGTTCGGATTAAATCGAACCCTAAACATCTCAAACCGACCTGAACCAAACATAGGTTCAATTTGGAGATTTTGAAACTAAACCTTAACCCAAACCAACCCGAACTCACTCAAAACTTTTTGGTTCAATTCAATTCACGATCATGGTTTGATTTTCGTCACTGAATGCAAATAATTAGAAATAGGAGTTATGAATTTGAGATTCGTTCGTAACAATCTGGAATTATTCGAAAGAGAAATCTTTCCCTATTTGCTAAAACTACTTTAATAAAACATCTCAAATTTGAGGGTGAGCTAGAAATTCACCGACTCAAAATAGATTCCAGTTTTCAAAAATAGAAAGTAGAGGAGAATTCCTTTGCTTATTTATTCCTCTGACTTTTAAAGATAACAAAGTCACCTATTAAAGCTAAATAATCAAATATACTCTAAATTATATATTTTCAATTTGATATAAGCTATTAATAAATTTTAATTAAATAATTAAATTTTACCCTTTTTAAAATTTTTTAAGCCATGGTCCTCCATTTATTAGAAATGGGAGTCCACATTTTCATTTCTTTAATTTATTTATCTTTATTTCATTATACTATTAAGTTTCAAATTTAATTGTCATTTTTCTGAATAGAGATACAGAATTGTTATGAACTGAGTTTCCGTTCACCTCTTAATTTGATGTTTTGATATGTCAAACATACTTTAGTATTAAGTTTCTAGAGTTATTAAATGTAATCCTTTTATAGGATTATTCGAGTTGTAATAGAAACTTAGATGCTGAAGACCAAGCAAAGAAATCAGAAACTTAGTTTCTGATAAAGACATTTGTTAAGATTCTTGTTAGATAAATCCTTCCTTACTTTTGATGTTTTGGTGGGTCAAAGAATATAAGTCATCTTAGTCAGTTTTTCCAATTTCTAGAGTTCTAAACCGTAATCCTTGTATAGGATCAATCGAGTTGTAATAGAACTTAAACTGAAGATCGAGCAATGGAGAATGCTTGAGAACTGACTATCATCACGCCTGGCCTTAACCGAAAACTGAGTTGGAGCACTCAGTTTAAGGTCTAACCATACTGACAAGGAGAAGTCAGTAAGAGGGCCTTCCCGAATTGACTAAGGAGAAGTCAGTTTAAGGGATTACCATACTGATCCGGGAAAATCAGTATAAGGGCGTTTCTCATACTGACTATGGAAAGTCAGTATGAGGATTTACCATACTGATCGTGGGAAGTCAGTATGAGGGATAAACTGTACCGACTCTTAGAAGTCAGTATAAGAAGCCGCAGTCAGACTCAGGCAGTTGCAAAATGCCTAAGTCAGTACGAGGTTATCCAAAACTGGGTCCCTCGGGCTGTAAAGGAGTCTGACGAAAAGTTAGTGTATTGTACACTGACAATAGGCATAGCAGAAAGGAGACTTAAGGCATGGGCTACGATTGGACAATAGAATCCATGAGTCTAACGTCTGGATTTATGTGTCTAACGGATAGAAATTCAAATTGCCTTATACTCTCCTCTCTATATAAAGACCTGACATCTCAACCTTAACATGTTACCTGAACTGAAATTCAAAATCAACTAGTCTAAAGAGACAAAGGGCATATTCAGGTCATCTCTCCCACAAAACTCTCTCGGAGTTTTTCCGTGTTGTAAACACGAGATTTGAGTCTCTGACTCAAGTTACCCACCGTGCTATCTTCTCCTAAAACGAGGCCAAAGCTTTAAGCTAAGGCTCAATTTGGTGAATATATCTTTCTGAGATATATTCACAGCAGTCAGTTTACTAGTCTGGGATTCAGATTATCACAGACGTATGCTGACCACCTGAGTTTTGGGAAGAACCTCTAAACATCCAACCATTCAGAGTAGAATTAGTAAACATCCACCCAACATGAAGGAGGCTGCGGGGTGCATCCCCACTTCAACCGGAAGGCTGAGTCTACAAGGAGTTCCTAGGCGAGTGCCATAGCTGATCGGAGGACGGAGGTGCCACGGACTGTGCATAGATCGTAAGGAGGCTTGTATTCACTAAGTAAATTATCCAGACCTTGGGTTTGAAGAGTGGATGTAGGATATTGAAATCCGAACCACTATAAAATCTCTGTGTGCTACTTTACTGCTTTCCATATACTTGCTCTGTTTTTCTGTTTCACAAACTGACTACTTGAGCCTTCAATACTTGTCCAAGTATTGAAGAATATGTACTGTGAAACTGACTTAAGATGGAATAGAGACTTAAGCTTAAACTGACTGCACACAAAACTAACTCTGCCCTGTTTAAACGAACCAGTGCTTGTGCTTACATTTACTTTTGCTGCACATATTGCACTCTGATTTTGGGACCAACAACATTCAAGAATGTAAAGCTCGAGATATGAAGACCTGTGTTCGTGCTTAAAATCTAGTAAGACCAGAAACTTAGTTTTCTGGAAACTAAGTTTTGGAAACTGAAATTGAGTTTCACTAAGTATGGCGGATGTCGATACTGACTTTGGATGTATGAAGAAGGCCTATATTGACTTTGGAATGTCAGTATAAAGGTTCAATAGTTCAAAAGCACATGACACATAAGTGTTCGAAGTCAGACATAAAGGCACTTTAATGCTAAGTCAAAAAATCAGTACAAGGATGTCTCACACTTGGACTTTTCGGACTAAAACTCAGTCTGACAAGAGCACGTGGAAAGTACACAGCCAAAAGCATAAAGCAGGCGGTAGAGCAGACCAAAAAGTATGGGCTATGATTGGACGACATTCTCCATGTCTCTAACAACTTGATTTATGTGTCTAACGGGTGGAAATTCAAATTGTTCCCCTGAAGACTATAAATAGCTCATCACCTCAAACGAAGAAGGTACCTGAATCACGTAAAAAGCTAAGCCTACACTCTGCTCAACTTTCTACTCATATTCTCTGAATTTTCTTGTGCTTTATACACGAGACTTGAGTTTCAAACTTAAGTTATTTTTTCCATGCTATCCTTTCAAAGCACGAGGCTTAAGCTTAAAGCTGAAGCTACTTCTTTGGTGAATAACTTTCCAAAGTTATATTCACAGCAATCAACATCCTACTCTGGGATATTGATTTATCACGACCGTTTGCCAACCACACTGAGTTCTGGGAAGAACGAGGAAACATCCAACTTACCAGGAAGAAGGTTGCGGGGTGCATCCTCACTTCAACCTGAAGAAGGATCAGCCTGCAAGGAGTTCCTAGGTGAGTGACGACAGCAGGCCGAAGGGCGAAGGTTTCCAACGGGCTCTCCATAGATAGTAAGGAGGCTTGTAATCTGAAACTTAGTGGATTCCCAATTAAGTTCGAAAGAGTGGACGTAAGATTTTGAGTCCGAACCACTATAAATATCCTGAGTTATTTACTTGCTTTATTTATGTTTCTGTATTTATGTTTCTCAAACTTACCATGAAATAGCTAGGCTAGATAGACACATTGTATACTCTAGATGGCAGATGTAATGCTTTGAGTATAAGTGGGAGATTGTTGGGATTTGTATAAAAAAATCATTTATTACAACGAGTATATATTCAACTTTTTTTCCTATCTATTAAACAAACTTACAAGCGAGTAAAAATAGTATCCTCTTATCTCACCGATAGGGACGATCATACGACGTGTTGTAGATCGCAGAAGATAGTATGATCACCTGACCTAGTGAGATATAAATATAATGATCACAACTGAGACAACATTGATGATAAGTCTGTCGGTATAGGCTGCAACATAGTCGAAAAGAAGTGATCTGTCTTGATCACTTGATATGCTGGTACGTGCGGTTGCGTATTCATTGGATCATAATGAGATATATTCTTCTGTCTGACATCAGAGAATACAAGATCTCAATCTTGATTGAGTCCAAACCCTAACGAAGGTTCAGGGGTATGCACGGGTTGACTGTTGCTTTGACTTGCCATGATGGAGAGCCTAAGTAACGTTCTCGTATACCCGCATTTTGGGTAACAGCAGTTCGTGCAGTACGATCTGAGACTGGAGTTAGGTTACCATATCCGAGTAATAGGATGGGGACATTCCCTGAGGAGCTCAATAATGTTCATCGTGCTAATGTCCTGCAGGCATATTAAGTTCAAGCATGAGTGATAAGGTTTGAGTGGTACTGCTCAGGAAAATAAAATTTTAATTAATTGTGAGAAGCTTGTCAGAAGCTCCAATTAATTAATGAATGTCCAATAACATTAAATATGGGGATTCTCAAGTATATGCAGCCCGTTCTCATAACATGGTAATAAAGAGGAAGGTCAGTATTAATTCTGTGGTGAAAAAGAATTAATATTAATTAATTAATTGTTTCCTGGATTATGGACATGTGAATGAATTAATTCATGGGCCCACTTTATTATTTGCATTAGGTCCCAGGTCTGGCCCAAATTATATGCTGAAAGGAGCCCATTAGGGTTTTACCCTAGGTCTATAAATATCCCATTCTCTCCTCATATTTCATAAGTCACAACAATTGAAACCTTAGAGAGGAGAGAGAGAGGGTGGCGCCTACTACAGTGGGAGGAAGAGATTCGACTCTGTCTCTGCAGCACAATCTTGTGGAATCCTCACCAGTAGCAAGATTGAACACATTGGGATACAAATCTGAAGATCTAATCTTGAGAACAACCTTCTTCTTCTTGTCTATTTTGATTAAATCTTGAAATTAGGGTTTGTTCTAATTTCTTATTCCGCAGATTTAATCAAATCCCGTGGTGGAATCGCAAGATTAGATTCAATGCAAAAGATCGTTTCAGACCTTACGGAGTTAAGGTAATTCGAATATCCATCGCATTAAATTCATAAGAGCATGCTAGGGTTTTTATCAAGGGCAATTATTTTGACATCCATGAACGGTACGAGTTTTGCTTGGATAAAGAGATTCAATTCGCGACGATGAAATCCCTTCACTAACAACTTGATTTATGTGTCTAACGGGTGGAAATTCAAATTGTCCCCCAGAAGACTATAAATAGCTCATCACCTCAAACGAAGAAGGTACCTAAATCATGTAAAAAAGCTAAGTCGACACTCTGCTTAACTTTCTACTCATATTCTTTGAATTTTCGTGTGCTTTATACACGAGACCTGAGTTTCTAATTTAAGTCATCTCTTCCGTGCTATCCTTTCAAAGCACGAGGCTAATGCTTAAAGCTGAAGCTACTTCTTTGCTGAATATAACTTTCCAAAGTTATATTCATAACAATCAATATCCTACTCTGGGATATTGATTATCACGGGTGTTTGCCAACCACACTGAGTCTAGGAAGAACGAGAAAACATCCAACTTACCTGGAAGAAGGCTACGGGGTGCATCCTCACTTCAACCTGAAGAAGGATCAGCCTGCAAGGAGTTCTTAGGCAAGTGACGACAACAAACCAAAGGATGAAGGTTTCCAACGGGGCTATCCATACATTGTAAGGAGGCTTGTAATTTGAAACTTAGTGGATTCCCGATTAAGTTTGGAAGAGTGGACATCGGATTTTGGGTTCGAACCACTATAAATATCCTTGGTCATTTACTTGCTTTATTTAAGTTTCTTAAACTTACTTTGAAACCTTCAATACTTATCCAAGTATTGAAGTGTATACTCCGTGAAAATTACTTAATCATCTTTGAGCTTAAACTTACTTTTCGATATCCTGAAACTGAGTCTCTGTCAGTTTCAGAGAACAAGTGCATATTAATCTTATTTCTGCTGCACATTACATTACTCTGATTTCGGGACCAACAAGTGGTATCACGTGCCAAGGTTCTTACAGGCCTACTGGTTGTGTTGAGTCGTTTAGGACCAGATCTCTTTTCCTTGCACTTGTTTATTTCTTGTGTTCAAGCTCAGGTTATAAAGAGGCACATGTTGTCAAACTTCAAAAGTACTCTCCGAAAACTTATAATATTTGGAAGAAAAGGTTCCTGCATGTTAAAGAACATCCATCCAGAGATGGCGGATGTCATAGCAAATGGACCAATCAAAATCATGAAGATCAACACTCAGGTTAGAGGTGGTAATGGCCCAGAAGTTATTGACTAGCCATACGCTGAGTGGACCACAGAGGATAAGCAACGTGCTAATCTTGATGCACTGGCCATGGAGATGATCCTATAATCCTTGCCAGAACCTTTGGTTGTCGAAGCACTAGTATACGACAATACGAAGAAGGTATGAGATTTTCTTGGTACTTTATGTCAGGAAATAAACCAGATGAAGCGTAACAAACTTCAAGCATGCGTGGAAAAGTATGAATCATTCTAGCTACTCCTTGGAGAGAACATCAAATCGATGGAGGCTCACTTCAACTCTATTGTATGCGAGCTAAAGAACATTGGAAGAGAATATACAGTTGTTGATCTGAACGCAAAAATTCTCTCCAAAATGCCCAAGAAAGACTGGTTCATAAAAGTTACTAGTCTGAATGAGAAAGATTTGTCTAAGATGTCAACAAAGAATGTGTTCGCCCAGCTTCAAGCCCATGAATGGGATATACAAATGGCGAACAGGAATGAATCCGTGAGAAGTGTCAACACGCAACCCGAAGAAGATGATGCTTTCTTCGTAAAGAGAGATTTCAAGAGAAGAACTTAAAAACCATATCAAGCCTACAGAGCAGCCTGTCAAAGCTCTACATAAAAGTCAGTATCAACACCTTCCTAACCCCAAAAAAAAGAGAGGAACAGAGCTCAGTTACTGAGCTTGAAGAGCAGATGAGGAAGTTGACCAAGCTTCTGGAAAAGGCTAAGGCCAAGAGTGAAAGATCACAGGGAGGAGAACAAAGGTTCAGTGAGAGATATCCCAAGGCTTTTTTCGAATGTAACTCTCCCAACCACCTAAAATATGAATTCCCACTGGTATCTAAACATGAGAGAGACAGCGCCTTAAAAGGATCTTTGAGAAGAAAGTATCTAGAGTAGTAGCAAATGCCATGCTGTCCAGAATTGAGGTTCTGAACATCCCAGATAATGATGATGGATATTATACATCTGGTGATGAAGATGAGGAAGAAGCTCTTCTAGTCTTCATGGCATAGCTTGGACAAGATATCTCAGACACTGAAGAAGGAGAACAAAAAACTGAGTCGTGGAACTTGGTAATTACTACAAACTCAGTTTCTAATTCTTATGCATGCGTTGAAGAGGACTCTGAATCCATTTGCTCAGATTCAGATGACGTTTCTCTTGAGTCTCTTGCTAAAGAGTTTTCAAAATTTTATAAGTTGAAAAATGTTTTTGTTGGCGAAAATGCTTTAATGAAGCTTGAAGTCTCAAAACTGACCGAGGAGATCCAAAGATCGAGGTCACGCAGTGAAGAGCTAACTAAGCCTAGGGAAGAGCATTCTGTTTTACTCAAAAACTTTAAAAATGTTTCTAAGGAATGTGAATCCCTAAAACTGAAAAGAGATCCATTTGATAAGTCGGGGCTAGGTTTCTCTGAAAATGTTTGAGCATTCATGCATCAACTTCTGAAATCAAAAAAGTTTCAAATCATCATTTTAGAAAGGATTCCGCTCTAGAAGTTAAGTTGTTGGATAAAAGAGTTGTCATTTCGGACAAAAACTCTGAGGTGGCCAATCAGGGCAAGGGACAGAATTCAGTTTCAAAACTGAGTTCAGTCCCCAAGCTTAAAAGTCATCCAGTTTCAAAACTGAATAAACATGAGATGAAGCCAAGTATGCCCAAGAAGTGGGTTAAGCAAACCGTTCCTAATGCAAGGAAACTCACTTCAACAACTAAAATTGAGTTTTGTAAGAAGTTGGTTTCATGTCGGGATTTCATAAATCCGCGGTCCTTTAATCATAGTTTGTATGTGAAGAGGACTAATCCGAATAGGAGGGACAACTACTTGAGGTCAGAGCCCAATCATTTATGTCATCCAAGGGCTAGGAAGACTAATCACCCTAGACTTGGTTTCCGAGAATCTAACAGGAACTCAGTTCCAGGAAACTCAGTTTCTCGTAAGATTTTACACACACCCACTATTCTTTCTCGTATGCATCCAAATAGTATACATTATTATAGAAGGAAAAGAAAGGTGGAGAAAGTTTCACCTAAGCTTAAGGTGAAGCAAATTTGGATTCCAAAATGATGGATTACAAACACTAACCCTGCAGTACCCATTGAAGCTCGGGTACCTAGTGTCTAACCTTATTTGTTTTGCAGGTACAGGGTTGCTAGAGTCAGCTCAAAAAGAAGAAGTGAGCTTGGATTCTGGATTGTGGGTGGTCAGCCCATATGACCAGAGAGAAGGACTTGCTCTCGAACTTATAAATGGCGAGAGGACCCCCTGTTGTCTTTGGAGATGATTCCAAGAGGAGAGTCATAGGAAAGGGATGTGTGGAATACAATGGGATCACCATCAACAACGTATCTCTAGTCACCAACCTCAACTACAATCTATTGAGTATAAGTCAGCTTATCCGAAATGGGTATGAGGTGACATTTGCCGAAGTCGAATGCTTAATCAAAGACAAGGATTCTAAGGAGATCGTGCTCAAATGAGTCAAGAAAGGAAGTCTATATGTTGTAGATTGGGAGAGCGGCCAAGCTGACACATGCCTTGTCGTAACAAGCTCATCCCAAGAAGGAACATATTTGTTGTGGCACAAAAGGTTAAGTCACTTGAACTTCCAACCGATCAGGCACCTAGCAAAGCGTAAGCTTGTGGAAGGAAAACCACAAACTGGATTCAAGAAAGAAGGTGTCTGTCGAGCTTGCAAGATAGGGAAGCGACCAAAGCTTCATTTAAGAATCGCCCCATCACAGCAAGCACGGATAGGATCTTGGAGCTGCTACATATGGACCTGTTCCGACCAGTCAAGCCCCCACCGTTGGAGGAAAGAGGTTCACACTTGTGGTAGTCGATGACTATTCAAGATATACTTGGTTGAGACTCATGAAGACCAAAGATATAGTTAAGCTCCAGCTGCCAGAACTTATCTTGAAGGGCAAAACAATAAGGGAGTAACCGTGAAGAGGATTCGCTCCGACAATGGTACTGAGTTTGGCAGCAAATCACTCATGGACTTTTGTGTTGATGCTGGAATCACTCATGAGAAGTCAGCTCTTAGGATTCCTCAACAAAATGGACTTGCTGAGAGAAGGAACCACACACTCAATGAAGCAATAAAGACCATGCTTGCCGAAGCAAGCTTGAACGAAGGTTATTGGGGAGAAGCCTTAATGACGGTCTGCTATACTCTGAATAGAAGCGCCATCAATAATCATCATCACAAAACTCCTTATAAGATCTACAATGGTCGTAAGCCTTTTATAGCTCATCTTCGTGTTTTTGGTTCTCCATGTTACATCCATAAAAACGGAAAGTCAAAATTGAATACATTTAGTCCCAAGGTGGATGAAGGTGTGTTCCTTGGTTATGGACACCCATCATAGAAGGGATATAGGGTACTCAACAAGACTACGGGATTTGTAGATGTAACATATTGTGTTGTTTTTTATGAGTCTAACTTAGTGCGCAGGACCTTGAAGGACCTGGAACTTGATGATCGTGAGATTAAGGATGCTAATGAGAAACTGAGTTCTGAAATAGAAGATGCCAATACAGTTTCTCAGGCTAGATCTATGAGCGAACAATCAAGTACTCCAGAGGACCAGACCGGTGATGCAATTGTTCTTGTTGAGGCCATAGATTCACTAAACCTAAATGCAGGTACAAACCAAGGAGGAACTTCAGGAGCCCAAGCTGAAACTGAGTCTGGCGGCCAAGCTAAAACTGGCTTGGGTGCCGATACTGACTTTCCTAGAGATAAAGGTGCTCATCCTGAAGATGTCCTACCTGAAGAGGTGAGTCTAGAAGACCAAAGGCTGGAGATCATGGAAGCCATCACTAGAGAAGGAGTTTCAAACCTAGTGGCAGAAGATCAAGTTCCAGAAGAAGATCTAGCCATGGTCGAATCAACTTTAACCTTAGTTCCAGTATCAGGTACCGACGAAACTGACTTTCTTGGAGCATTCATTCAACCCGTTGAGGTTACTCAGCTCCAGAGGCCCAAATGGTTGAGACATCATCCGGAAGATGTCGTGCTGGACAATATTGCCAACCCAGTTCGCACGAGGTAGGGAAGTGCTCTACTTACTTGTTTTATCTCTCAAAATCCAGAGCCTACAATGATAGGAGATGCTTTTATTAGGTGTTGATGTAGAAATCCCACCTTTAATTTGATGTTTTGATGTTTCAAGAACTGTATACCAAGGTTTAGTCCTTAGAGTTATTACTTCATGTAATCCTTGTATAGTATATTCGAGTTGTAATAGTTCGGATAGGCAAACCACCAAAAAATTGTGGAACAGTTTTTGAAGGCAAAACTATCAGAACAGAAGGACCAAAGCAAACTGTGAAGACAGTTTCAAAGAGCTACATGCGAGAAAATTGTGAAGACAGTTTAAGAATGATATGCGAAGAAAACTATGAAGACAATTTTATGAAGCAGCATCCGGAAAAACTGTGCAGACAGTTTTTAAACTGTCAAGAACTGTATAGCGGTGAAAACTGTGGACACAGTTTACATAAAAAAATGTAGAGAGGTGCTCAAAGTTTCAGACCAGCACAATTTCACGTCAAAGGGAACACGTGAAAAGCAAGATGCCAAACAATCATAAAGAGCATTAAAGACTCAATGATAAGGAACAAAGAGACACTCGGTTATGACTGGAGTACAACATTGTTCGAGTCTGACACAAAGGACAAAATTGTCTCTGCAAAAGCATGGCAGTGTTCAGTAAAAGGCAGAGGAACAGGTTTGCTTTTTAGAAAAGTATGACCATTGATTGGACATCATACGAATTGTCTCTACTGGCTATTTTCAAATATCTAACTATAAATAGTAGAGAGACGAGAGAGACGAACATAAACAAACTTCCAAACCATGTCATTACTCTGCCAAATTTAAAGCTCAAGCATTAAAAGCTCTCAAGTGAGAAGGCATTAACTCCGTGGTTCATTTATTGAACACGAGGCATTATTTCTTAAGGAGTCTTCTGAGATTTACCGTGTGACCTTGGAGTACACGAGGATTAAGTCTTTTGACTTTGTCTATACTCTTGGTGTTCTTACTTTCCAAGTAAGAAATAACAGCCTGACTCTTAGTTGAGGAACAGGTTCTTACGGGCTTTCGCCAACCTTCGTGCATTCTGGGAAGAACTCAACCATCCATCCACCAGAGAAGGAGAAGGGAGGTTTGTCCTTAATCCATTTTCGATGACTGCCAGTTCTGAGAAGACTTCGAGGTGCTACCTGGCTTTGAGGAACTGAAGAAGGAGTGAAGATCATCTACTTGGGGGAGTGATCCAGTTTTCTGCGAACGGTGGTTTTCATGGGGATTGGCTATAGATCGTGAGGAGTGTATACTTCATCTTCTTAGTGAATTACCGGATTAATTTTCGAAGAGTGAACATAGGACTTAAGGCTCCGAACCACTATACTATACTGTGTCATTTACAGTTTTCATTTACTTTATCTTTACATAGTTTCCAACTGAGTTTTGAAACCTTCAACACTTCTCTAAAGTGTTGAAGTGTATATCTGAAAACTGTATAATTAAAACTGCTAGGCTAACACAGTTTTTATAATCCTAAACTGGGAAATTGATCCCCCAGTTTTAGAGTGCAACTGCTTGTAAAAACTTCCGCTGCATATTTAAACGTACTCTAATCAGGGACCAACAGGAGCTTGCCGAGTTAAAGAGGAATGAAGTATGGTACTAAGTGGATAAACCAACCCATCAATCTGTTATTGGCACGAAGTGGGTTTTCAAGAACAGGAGAGATGAAACTGGGAATATAGTGAGGAACAAAGCAAGGCTCGTAGTGAAGGGATATCCTCAGTGTGAAGGAATAGTTTTTGATGAAACCTTTGCTCCAGTAGCCAGAGTCAAAGCTATAAGATAATTTTTAGCTTATGTCGTGCACTGCAATTTCACAGTGTTCCAGATGGATGTAAAGAGTGCATTTTTGAATGGCGAGGTCAAGGAAGAAGTTTATGTTGAACAACCCCTAGGCTTCGAAGAGGGAAACCAAGTTTACAAATTGAGAAAGGCTCTTTATGGGTTTAAGCAAGCACCCCGAGCTTGGTATGAGACTTTATCTCAGTTTCTTCTAGAAAATGGTTTCTAGAAAGGGAATATCGACATGACCTTGTTTAGGATCAAGGATGGAACTAACATCTTATTAGTTCAAATTTATGTCGATGATATTATCTTCGGATGCAAGAACTTGATGCTATGTGAGAAGTTTTCCCAACTTATGCAGAGCAACTTTCAAATGAGCATGATGGGCAAGCTTACTTGCTTTCTCAGTCTTCAAGTGATTCAATCAGAAGCTAGAATCTTCATCAACCAGAAGAAGTATACAAAGGACTTGATCAATAAGTTTTGCCCCGAGAAGACCAAGCCCTTGAGGATTTCGATGAGCCCCAGTGGTCAGATCAATCTAAATGAAGAAAGAGAAACATTTAATCCAACTAATTACACAGGAATTATTGGTTCTCTATTATATCTGACTGCAAGTTGGTCGTATATATTCTACTCAGTTGGAGTATGTGCCGGTTTCAAGCTAATCCTAAGAAGTCACGCATGGATGCTACAAAGAGGATCCTAAAATACCTTAAAGGAACATAGTCCTTAGGTATTTGGTATCCTAAAACTGACGAGCTTACTCTAAATGCTTACTCAGATTCAAATTTTGGAGGATGCCGTATTTATAGGAAGAGCACAAGTGGAACTTGTCAGTTCCACAAACTTATAAGTTGGTTTAGCAAAAAGTAGCATTTCGTCACTACATCAACAACATAAGTTGAGTATGTAGTTGCTGCCAGTTGTTGTGCTCAAGTCCTATGGATCAAGCAACAATTGCTTGACTATGAGGTTGAAACTGGGTGCTTTCCTATATATTGTGATAATAGCAGTGCAATGTGCATCACAAAGAACCCAGTTCATCATTCCAGGACCAAACATATCAACATCAGACATCATTTTATCAGGGATCATGTTGAGAAGAAGGATGTGTCTGTCGAGTATATTCGTACTGAAGATCAATTGGCGGATATCTTCACCAAACCACTCCCTTAGACTAGATTCAAGGAGCTTTGCATCAAGCTTGGTTTATTAGAGTTTGATGAGGTTTCGATCGAAGAAGAGTAGTTGCTGATTATCTCCTCTCGGTCTCAAGAACACCAAATTAATCAATCTCATAATTATCTAATTATTCCTATGTAAGTTTCTTCCTTTTGAGACAGAAAACAAACATAATTAATTATCTCTTCCTGTTAATAATTTTCATCTCTCGATCCATCAATTATTAACTATAAACGTAGATATCAATTCACCTCTCGGTCCTTCTTTTAATTTAGATTATTAAATTAAGTACTGAGAATTGAACCGTGCTTTTAGAGTTGATATCAATAAAACATGCATCAGAAAAGAAATCATAACCCTACAACCTGTTTAGGGTTCTAGCCAAAAATCATGACTAGAATAAAAGAAACATTTATTTATTACCTTATAAAAACAAGAGGAACCTTGAATACAAAACTCCAATGTCTACAA
This sequence comes from Plectranthus barbatus, assembly GCA_026898455.1. Classification (NCBI taxonomy): domain Eukaryota; kingdom Viridiplantae; phylum Streptophyta; class Magnoliopsida; order Lamiales; family Lamiaceae; genus Plectranthus; species Plectranthus barbatus. The sequence goes on from JAPKLW010000077.1 coordinate 675,414, forward strand.
GCTCCAAAATATGCTAAAGGAATGGTAAAATTCATGCAAGGGTTGAGTTCATATATATAGAGGGCAGAAAAGACCTCATTTGAGTATTGGGCTAAAATATCAAAAATTGCCAAAACAGGCCAAAATCAACTTTCTGGACTTCTGTGTCGATTGACAAAAACCTGTCGATCGACACAGTCTTCAACCATGTCGACTGCCTTGCCTTGACCTTCCTGTCGATTGACAGGAATCCTGTCAATCGACAGGGCTTCAACCTCTGTCGATTCCTTGATCTTTTGTGCCTCCGATCGACATCCAACCTTTGTGTCTCTCGATAGGATTCCTGTTGATCGACACAGAGATTCTGCTTCAGGATTTTGGCTCCGTCTTCCATCTCTGGTCGACTACCTGTGCATCAATCGAAGCAGCACTCCATATGATTCAACTCTTTCATCATTTCAGCTCTTTTTAGCCCTAAATACCTGCAAAATCATCCATCAAAGGCATAACACCCTCCAAAGTAGACTCATGCACAGAAGAAACCAAAAACATAACAAATAACACTTGAAACAATGGAGAAAAATATAGATAAGTGAGTATAAATATGAACTTATCAACCCTTTCTACAAGTTCTTAGCCGATATCTCCATTCGCATGATTTAATGCGAAGTAGGCTCATTTTTAGAGATGAGCAGGAAGAAATACATTGTGCTCATGGCGATCAACGATGAGGTCCATAGGGATTGGGTAGAGTTTCTCTTTGAAAGGTTGCTCGATAATGTAGGACGAAAGTCTACTATTGAGAGCAAGGGCCAATTTGCCGCTAATGTGAGTTTTGGCCCGAAAGTTAGTTTTCTGTTGGAGAGAGTGATGGAGGTGGTCGATGAAGGAGAGCTGATGATTTCCACCGACTTCATCCCTTTAAAATCTGTTGTGACGTACCCTAGTTCATCTGAGGATGATGATGAGGAGGAGGGAGGAGAAGAAGAAGGTGATGGAGGCAATCAGGAGGCTGAAACTAAAGCCGAGAGGGAGGAGAGCCTACAGAAGGCGATGGAGGACCTCCCTACACTGACACATCTTGGGGAGGTTCCTACAAAGCCTAAGCGAACGAGGTTGAGAAAGAAGTTCAAGTTTGATCAGCCGGAGAAGCCACCGACTCCTACTCAAGGAATGTTCTCAGGGCTAAGCATCCTCATTGTCATTCCGAAAAAGCCAACGACGGATACCTCCAAGCCTTTGAAGAGAAAGAAGAGGGAAGGCAAGAAGGAGCCCATGGAGAAGGGCAGCAAGAAGCTAAGGGCCGAATAAGAGATAAGGAAGAAGGCAATGGTTGAAGCTATCAGTTGGAAAGGAAAGGACAAAGTGGAAGAAAGCAGCAACCGCAAGGGCGACAATATTGACTCATCTGCCAGGCGCAAGCTGACTTTCAGAGAGCCAAAAGTTGAGATTCCCTAAAAGATACACATTCCCTTCTTATCTGATACTCCTGAGGACGGGTCATTTGAAGAGTTATACAAGGAAGCTCATGGCGTTGATCAATACCTGGATAGGCAAACAAAGTAGCCTGAGCAACCCACTATCGAAGTTTTGGTGGAGGAAGAATTTGTGAAAGGGGCGACCAACCTAAAACAACCGGCAAAAGAGGGTGACCACCTCGGTTAAACTGGCAGATCAAGAAAAGGAGCAGGGCGAGGGGGTTGCGCAAGGGGAGACCCCCTCCCAAACTGAGATTAAGTCTCAGCTTCAGCTTGAGACTACTCATGCTGAGAGTTCCTGTGGTGATTAGGGAGGTAATGTTGCAATGGAGATCTCATCTGATAACTCCCTAATCTCCTTTGACGAAGATGAAGACCAGAGCAATCCCCGGATATGCATGGCGTATGGAGGCCTCATCCCTAGGATGAGAGGGAGAAGGATCAGGCCTACAAGCCCAGTTAGTGTCCTGAATACAAAATCCCATTAAGTGGGCTACCACATCCGGAGAACTCTTCTGAGCGACTAAGAAGATGGTGCCCACCAATCCGACGTACTGACGTAGGAGATGCCAAGCTGATCCCTTGGGCTGTTGAAATTTCTCAAAGGATAGAGCGCAAGGTCACTGAAGAGAATAACCTTCTCTATCCTTACCTACTGATAGAAGATACTGAGGCCTGTAAGGTGCTGAGGCAGGAGTTCAGGAGGTGGAGGAGGTTCGAGCTTAACACTGAGGATCTACCTATGATGCAGGCTAGGTTGGGCCTGATTTACTGGAGGTCAGAGGAGGTATGGGCAAAGGAGTGGAGTGCCCAGGAGGAGACTAGGTAGATGAATGAGGGGGAAGTCAGGATGAGATTGCTGGCTAACCGAACTTACCGAGTTGACTCTCACCATGCGCACAAATTCTATCTGGATGCTCATAGGCTCCCCCCTCTGATTACTTATTTGTGTTTGATGATCCTATCTCCGCTCGCCCGATCACTCAAGTACACCCTCTCCATGCTGACTCTTCTATCATGCTTATTGAGTTAGAAACAGAGTCAGCTCTAGCCATCACTCCGGAGGATTAAAATTATAGTTGCTAAGTAAGAGAAGGTGTTGAAACTTAATGAGTGATGAGGGTGTTTTTTATACTGATACTGAGCCCCGGGAACCTTTACGCGGATAATATTGAAAATATCAGAAATAGCTCTAAAAAGACAATAAGCAATAGAATGCATATCAAACCGACTTGCGAAGTAAAATGAGGTCACTGTTAACAATTGGAAAACCAGTTTGTCAATTGCACCGATGAATGGTATTCTTTCGATACTTCCTAGGAACAATGAAATGAGAAATGAAATTTCGTACATGTGATCGTAGATGTCGAAAAATTGACTTACAAGAGGTACTTATTGGGATTTAAGAGCTATTTGTAGTTTTCTATATTTCCTCTAGGTGACATTAATGAGCTCCGTGTTTGTCGCGCCTGTTACGCTGCACCCTCCTGGCCATTTTTGAGGTTCCCGCGATCTCATCCCCCTACCGTTATTGATTCTCTTGACTGTTGGTCAGTTGCCCGTTGATCGAACTGTCTTTCCTTCAGGTTGAATTGCTTTGGTCGAACTGCTACCTGCGGACTGGATAAATCGAAATGCTTCTTTCTTCGAACTGTTTTCTCTTGCTGGCCGGCTAAGTGGGCTGCATCTGTATGGGCCGAGTAACTGCTTCTCCTTGCGAAACTGTTAATGGGCCACGTTTTGGACCCCTAGATGGGGCGATTACCATCGTACCCTAACAATGAGTACTACGGAGTGTGGAAGCTAAACTCCAGAGAACAACAGAAGAGCTGGCTGAGAAGGCTGACCTGGAGCAGGCCATGGCTCTCTCCTTTGAACTGACTATCCAATCTACTGCGGAGAGAGTCACTAAAATTCTAAATCAAGTCACTCGCCCCAAACTTACAGAATTGATCCAGGTCTGCCAGACTGATAAGGGCCAAGGAGATCAGAAGTATGATTAATGCCTGTTAAGCTGAGAATAGGAGAAGGTTGCAATACGCTAGAGAGGATTATGATAGGGTAGAAGAAGCTAGAAGGAGACTGTGGGGTCTGGTGCCGGTTACTCATGTCATTCACATCCCTAAGTTGCCCAGTACCTCCACTACTGTAGTGCCTCCTATCACCTCGGCTGAAACTGAGACCCGGATCCAAACCACTGCTGAACCGACTCTTGTATCTTCCATGATGGAAATGCAAGTCTTCTTCCAGACTCAGCCTGATGAGCTTAAGGCCCAAATTGATCAAAAAGAGGTTGAAACTTCATAGTGCATCTCATCTATCAAGTCTACCGTCTTGACCCTTGTTGACATTGTCAAAAAGGGGGAAGAAGAGAGACAAAAAGAAAAAGGAAGAGCGAAGACTCAGGAAAGAAGAGGCGAGAAGGAGAGAATAGAAGAGGAGGTAGGATCAGTTTAATATGCTGGCCGAACTTGTTACAAAACTTTCTGGAGCTTAACCGTCTTCATTTGATCCTCCTCCTCCATGATTCCTGGCGTACTGAGTTTCTTGTACTTAGCCTTTTTGTAAGTTCAGTTTCTATCATTTCATTGTACTTGTAATTCTCTACTCGTTAATGAAAGTTCTAAAACTAACCTTTAGACAGTCACTCATTCTCTCTCTCTCTCTCTCTCTCTTCTAAGTTTTTAACCAGACTGAACTCACATTTTCCAGTATGATCAGCAAACTTACATGTTGCCCTATATTAATTAATTGAGAATTATCTCTCCAATTCAGGGGGAAGATCATATAGAGTAGGTTAGAATAAGGACTCGTGTACTGAGTAGTGTCATTGTAAACTTAGTACATCATGCTTCCTTTTCTTTTTTGACTTTAAGTAAGTAGTTTTGACAATATCAAAAAGGGGGAAATTGTTAGGAACTGAGTTTCAGTTCACCTCTTAATTTGAAGTTTTGATATGTCAAGACTTACTTCAGTACTAAAATCTAGAGTTATTAAGTGTAATCCTTGTATAGGGTTGTTCGAGTTGTGATAGAAACTTAGATGCTGAAGACCGAGCAAAGGAATCAGAAACTTAGTTTCTGATGAAGACATTCAAGAAGATAAAGCTCGAGATTTGAAGACATGTATTCGTGCTTAAAACTTAGTAAGGCCAGAAACTTAGTTTTTTGGAAACTAAGTTTTGGAAACTGAAATTGAGTTTCACTAAGTATGATGGAAGCCTATACAAACTTTGGAATGTCAGTATGGTGAAGGCCTATACTTGATTTGGAATGTCAGTATGGTGAAGGCCTATACTTGATTTGGAATGTCAGTATAAAGGTTTAATATTTCAGAAGCACATAAAACACAAGTGTTCGAAATTAGACTTAAAGGCACTTCAATGCTAAGTCAAAAAGTCAGTACATGGATGTCTCATACTTGGATTCCTTGGACTGAAACTTAGTCTGACAAGAGCAGGTGGAAAGTACACTGCCATAAGCATAAAGCAGGCGGCAGAGCAGACCAAAAGTATGGGCTATGATTGGACGACATTCTCCATGTCTCTAATTGTTGGGATTTGTATACAGAAACAATTTATTACAATGATTATACATTCAACTTTATTTCCTATGTGTTAAACAAACTTATATGCGAGTAAAAATTGTATCCTCTTATCTCACCGATAGGGATGATCATACGACGTGTTATAGATTGCAGAAGAAAGTATGATCACCTCACGTAGTGAGATATAAATATAATGATCACAACCGAGACAACTTTGAGGATAAGTCTGTTAGTATAGGCTACAGCATAGTCAGAATGAAGTGATTTCTCTTGGTCACTTGATATGCTGGTACGTGCGGTTGTGTATTGATTGGACCACAGTGTGATATATTCTTATATATGACATCAAAGAATACAAGATCTTGTTCTTGATTAAGTCCAAATCTTAACGAAGGTTCAGGGGTATGCATGGGTTGACTGTTGCTTTGACTTGCCATGGTGGAGAGCCTAAGTAACGTGCTCGTGTACCCGCATCTTGGGTAACAACAGTTTGTATAGTACGCTCTGAGACTGGAGTTGGGTTACCATATCCGAGTAATAGGATGGCAACATTCCCTGAGGAGCTCAATAATGTTCATCGTGCTAAAGTCCTGCAAGCTTATTAAGTTCAAGCATGAGTGATAAGGTTGGAGTGATACTGCTCAGGAAAATAAGAAATTAATTAATTGTGGGAAGCTTGTCAGAAGCTCCAATTAATCAATGAATGTCCAGTAACCTTAAATACAAAGATTCTCAAGTATATGCAACCCGTTCTCATAACGTGGTAATAAAGGAGAAGGTCAATATTAATTCTGTGGTGAAAAAGAATTAATATTAATTAATTAATTGTGTCCTGGGTTGTGGACATGGAATTAATTAATTTATAGGCCCACTTGGCGCCTATTGTAGTGGGAGGAAGAGATTCGACTGCGTCTCTGCAGCACAATCTTATGGAATCCTCACCAGTAGCAAGATTGAATGCATTGGGATACAGATCTGAAGATCTAATCTGGAGAACAACCTTCTTCTTCTTTTCTATTTTGATTAAATCTTGAGATTAGGGTTTGTTCTAATTTCTTATTCCGTAGATTTAATCAAATCGCATGGTGGAATCGCAAGATTGGGTTCAACGGGAAAGATCGTTTCAGACCCTACGGAGTTAAGGTAATTCAAATATCCATCACATTAAATTCATAGGAGCATGTTAGAGTTTTTATCGAGGGCAATTATTTTGACATCCATGAACGGTTCGGATTTTGCTTGGATTAAGTGATTCAATTTGCGACAACGAAATCCCTACAATTGGTATCAGAGTCTGGTTCTATTTCATGGCTCTGTTGGTAAAATAATTATCGATTTTTGCATGCATGGATTTATTTTATTGTATTGGATATTGTTTCTGTCTTTGGTTTTTTTTCCTCGTGGCAACCAATTTAATATAATCTGTGGAGGTTTATCAATTTTTAGATTAAATTATTTTGTAAATTCACGAGATTAGATTTGATAGGAAATTTAATTGTATTAGAATAGACCTATTTTGTATTATTTTTTTTCAAACCTGTAATTTGTACGGGACAAAGAATGAGATGGAAATCGGCGATGGCAACACAACAGTGGCAGGAGGTCGCGTGCGATGTGCGGTGCAGCAGCTATGGCAGGAGGCCGCGACGGTGGTGTGCGTGCAGGGGGCGACAGAGCAGCATCGGGTGCAACTGCATGCGATGGGAAGCAGGTTGGCGACGCAAATCCTAATTAGGGATTGCGTTGCACAGCCTCATCTCCACAGTGGCAGTCGGCCGGCGGCGGTAGTCAAGCCTCTAGGTGCACGACGAAGCAACGCAGGCACAAGCAGCACGAGCGAACGTCAGGATGGCGGGAGGCACGGTGACATGCTGTGCACGCAAGGCCTGCACAATCCGAGTCAACCAACGTGCTGCGCATCGTTTGTTGCAGCTGGCTGCATTGTTCAATGCAACCATGGCGTTGGTCGACGCCGGCAATGGTGACGCAACGTGGTGGTGGTGGCAGCGGCGGTAGTTGTGTTTTGAGGTTGGTGCAATTCATTGTAAACCCTAGGGTTTGCAGTTCAGTTGTGGGACCAATTTTCAAATCACAAACCCTAGTCTAAAAAGGTTTGGTGGTTGAGAAAATCAAGGCCCTTGAAGATTTGTGAATATTTGAAGATCTTTATTCAAATTTAAATTCTGTAATAGATATGATTTTGTTTTATTTCCTATTTTGGGGCCATGAGGAATTTTTGTTTGTCTTAATTGTCCTCGTATGATGTATGATTTATTAATTGCGCAATAAGCATGTGTAGATAATAGGAAAGCATGTTAGACTGCTTTATTATTTACTGCTTTCAACAACATGCTTATGTGATTATTTCTTGTTGGAATTATATTTTGAATTTTTGGACATGTTTAATTAAATGCAAAAGCTTGGTAAAATATAATGACATGAAATTACTTATGTGCACATTTAGAAACCTTTTGAGTTTAAAAATACTAAGCTAGATTTTTAAATTAAAATCAACAGACCTCCACAAAGCGGTCCTAGTTTGTAAGTGTGCCTCTCATCTTAGTAAACGTCTGTGAGTGTAGCTTGCTAATTCCTGGAGGTGCATGGGCTGCAGTTGTTAGGATTTCTAAACAAACAATTTAAATCAAGTGAATAGTGGGAGGGTTTTGCGTAAACGTGTATGAGTGTGGCTTGCGTAATTCTTTTCTCATAAGTATTCTAGGATTGATTTAAATTATAAATAACAAAGGCTTTAAAGGTCATGTAGTATGGTTTCACAATATGCTAAACTGATCTCTTTTAGTTGGAGTGAAATTTGTGGTTAATTGCTTAGAATCATTTGAGGATATAATGCAAGTGTTGCTTCCCTGCTCTTGAGAGATGATTTGGTCAAAGTTTTTACGCTAATTATTAATTTCTTGTGTCTAAAGATTCCTGTCATGGTATGAAATTATAGGATTTGGTCTTAAAACCTGTAGCTTGGTTGAGGGTGACATCGTAAACGTCTACGAGTGTAGCATGTGGTGGGAATCTTTGGACATTTAGTGGAAAATATTTGTACTTGATTTATCAAGAGTTTTTCAATGCATTTGTTTTCGAATGTTCTACATGTTTGTTCTTATTTAGATTCTTTATTTGTTTCAGATATATCTATGACTCCTGTTGATCATATTCTTGCTCTCAATACCTTAACTGGTTCGAACTTTCCTAAGTGGAGATACTGCATCGAGTATATTCTCCTTTCTAAGCAACATGCATTTGTTCTCACTATGGAGCCACTTGCTCTGCATTACCATAGAGTTTTTAGATGTGAGAAGAAATTTTATGACAGATGGGTGGCTTCTGAAGATTTTACTCACAAGTTGATCTTGGATAACTTGTCTAGAGAATTTAATCTCAAGTACATGGGCTATTGAAGCTCAGTTGAGATCTGGAAAGACTTGGTGGCTACGTATGGCGAAGTGGAACGAACTATCTGCTGTGATCTTGTTTCCAAGAGAATGGTTGATGGTAGTTCGGTGACATCACATGTGATGATGATGGATAACACCATGAATCGGTTCATATGTAGAGGTGGATGTATTAGCGATCGGGCCAAGATTAATATAATCCTGAAGTCATTACCACTTTCATTCTATGACTTTAAGAAGGATGTAGCTAAGAGAAGTGAGTATACTTTTGATGAGTTGCTTATTGATCTCTTTGCAGAACAGTCTTTCATACCTTCATGGGATTCTAAGTTGTCAGATTTTGTACATAGTTTGGACACATTGAAAGATGTAGTCAATGACAGGTACATAAATATGATTGATCGAAGAAGACGTTAAAGGAGGTCAAAGGAGATGAAGAGGGTAGGTGTCACTTCCAGCAAGAACGCATGTGGAAGTAAAGGACAAGGTACGTCATTTGCATTTGTAACAAAAACATGTTTAGCATCTGTTTCTACTCATTCGTGGGTAGTGGATACTGGAGCTACTAATCATGTTTGTTACACTTTGCAGGAGTTCATACCGAGGAAGGTGCTGAAGAATGACGAGGTTACCATCTCAATGGGGAATGCAGCGCGATTGAGTGCAACAACCATTGGAGATTTCACATTGTACTTTGATGATTCTAGTTTGACTTTGAGAGATGTTTTATATGTGCTGAATTTTCGACGTAATCTTATTTCAGTTTCCAAGCTTTTTATTGATGGATATTCAGTTATTTTTAATAGTGGTTTCTACCATTGGTAATAATGTTGTTTTCTGTCCTGGAATGCTGAATAGCTCTCTCTATGTCATTAACTGTCATCATAAGTCTTCCACAAATGTTGCATGTAATTCACCTGATATTGATAATCCTAGAAAGAGAGTTTATTTCTTCTGACGAGGATCTTACATATCTATGGCACTTAAGACTGGGTTGCATCAACTTGAAGCGAATTCAATGACTTGCAGATGACTGTACATTAGACTTAGTCCGGTATGTACTTTATCAAGTCTACGAATCCTGCATCGAGGGAAAGATTTCTTCTAGGAATTTTAAGGCTAGTCAGTCTCGAGCAAAGGATGTGTTGGAATTGATCCATTCTGACTTATGTGGGCCCATGTCCACACAGGCTCGTGGAGGGTACGAGTATTTTGTCACTTTCATTGACGACTACTCGAGATACGGATACGTTTACCTTCTTTGCTACAAGTCTCAATGCTTTGATAAATTCAAAGAGTTCAAGGCTGAGGTAGAATAGAAGGTCGGGGAAAACTATCACGTCACTGCGATATGACTGCAGTGGTTAATACCTCAGGAACGAGTTCCTGCAATATTTGTTAGATCATGGGATTACATCCCAGTGGACTGCACCGGGTACTCCCCAGCAAAATAGTGTAGCTGAAAGAAGAAATGGAACTCTTTTGGAAATGGTGAGATCAATGATGAGTTATGCAAGCTTACCCATTTCATTTTCAGGATACGTATTAGAAACAACGGCTTACATCTTAATCTAGTGCCTTCTAAATCAATTCCTAAGACACCTTGTGAACTCTTCCTTGGATGCAAACCCGGTTTGTGCAAGTTTAGAGTATGCAGTTGTCCATCACACGTGCTGACGAAGGAACCTGATAAGTTAGAAAGCAGGTCTAAGGTAATGTTGTTTATAGGGTATCCTAGGCAAACGAAAGGTGGTTACGTTTACTATCCTGAGAGTCAGAGAATCGTTGTTAGCACCAACGCTAGATTCTTGGAGGACGAATATGTGAAAAACCACAAGACGAGGAGTTTTTAGGTATTGATGTAGAAATACCACATTTAATTTGATGTTTTAATGTGTCAAAACTGAGTACCAAAGTTTAGGCCTTAGAGTTATTACCTCATGTAATCCGTGTATAGGATGATCGAGTTGTAATAGTCTAGGAGAAGAAAATTGTCAAAAACTGTGGAACAGTCTTTGAAGTGGAAATCGTCGAGACGAGAAAACTGTCAAGAATGGTGGACGAGAAAACTGTGTAGAGTATCGGACGAGAAAAACTGTACAGACAGTTTTTCAACTATCAAGGATCGTATAGCAAAGAAAACTGTGGACACAGCTTTCATAAAGAAACTGTCGAGAGGCGCTCACAATTTCAGACCAAAATAGTTTCACGTCAAAGAAACACGTGAAAGGCAAGATGTCGAACAGTCATAAAAGAGCATTGAAAATCAAAGATAAGGAACGAAGATACACTCAGTTATGACTAAAGTACAACGTTGTTCGAGTCTGACACAACAAGTACAGACTGACCCTGCAAAAAGCATAGCAGTGATCAGAAAAGACAGAGGAGCAGGTCTACTTTACAAAGAAGAATGTCCATTGATTGGACATCATACGAGTTGTCTCTACTGGCTATATTCAAATCTCCAACTATAAATAGTAGTTGAACCAGAGAGACAAAGAAAGAAGTCTTCATTAACCTTGTCGTCACACTGCCAAATTGAAAGCTCAAGCATTAAAAGCTCTCAAGCAAGAAGGTATTTACTCCGTGGTTCATTTATTGAACACGAGGCATTACTGCTTAACGAATCTTCAGAGATTCACCGTGTGACCTTTGTATACATGAGGATTAAGTCTTTCGACTTAGTCTACTTTCTTGGTGTTCTTACTTTTCGAGTAAGAACACAGCAGTCTGATTCTCTAAGGAGAAGAATGTTCTTACGAGCTTTTGCCAACCCTTGTACGTTCTGGGAAGAACTCAACCATCCACTCACCGGAGAAGGAGAAGGGAGGTTTGTCCTCAATCCATTTCCGACAACTGCCAGTTCTGAGAAGACTTAAAGGTGCCACCTGGCTTCGAAGAACTGAAGAAGGTGTGAAGATCAACTACCTAGGCGAGTGATCCATTCTGTTGTGGACGGTGGTTTTCACAGCATTTGGCTATAGATCGTGAGAATTGTATCTTCATTAATTAGTGAATTACAAGATTAATTTCCGAAGAGTGGACGTAGGACTTAAGGCTCCGAACCACTATAAATATCTTGTCTCATTTACAATTTTTCTTACTTTACGCATCATACAGTTTTCAAACCTTCAACACTTATCTAAAAGTGTTGAAGCGTATACTTTGATCTGGAACCAATGGGAATGATACAGTACTTCAAGAAATTGAAGACGAGAATGCAATTTCAAGGGAAGGGGAACGTGCGAATGTGGTTGCACCATTGAAAGTACGACACCACCGGCACATTCTTCAGTGCAAGGTGCAGAACCACAAGTTACTGCACCAACTGCTGACATGGCACCGATGCCTCATCGTAGTGGGAGAGTTATTTCCCAACCGAAAAGGTACATGTTTGTGGGTGAGTCGTCGGACTTTGACCTAGAAGACAGAAAAATGGTGCATCGCCATGGATTCTGAGATAAAATCCATAACCGCTATGGATGTGTACCAGAAAGCTGAGTTGTCTTATAGCTTTAGAGCCATAGGGTGTAAGTGAGTATTAAAGAGGAAGAAGGGAGCGGATAGAGAAATTACAGCTTTTAAAGCCAGGCTGGTGGCAAAGGGTTATAGTCAGAAAAAAGGCATTGACTATGATGAAACCTTTTCACCGGTAGCCATGCTCAAATCCATCCGGATACTTCTTGCCATAGCAGCGCATATAGACCTCAAGATTTGGCAGATGGATGTCAAAACCACTTTTTTAAACGGTTACCTTGAAGAAGGTAGGGGCATCTATATGCAGCAAGCCGAGGGTTACATGCGCAAAGGAGAAGAGCATCTTATCTGGAAGCTCAAGAAGCCCTTGGATGGACTTAAGCAAGCTTCAAGGTTGTGGAACTTACATTTCAACGATGTGATTAAATCTTCTGGTTTTTCACAACTGGAGAACAAAAGTTGTGTATACCAATTTTGTGTCAGTGGGAGCGTGGTTTTCTTTGCACTATATGTGGACGACATACTCCTATTAGGAAACAATGAGAGAGTGATGTCGGAGTTTAAGAGCTGGTTGTCCGAATAGTTCTAAATGAAGGATTTGGGAGAAACTGGGTACATCCTTGGCATTAAAGTCTTACGGGATCATAAGAAAAGGATGAAAAGCTTATCATAGGCATCCTATGTGGACATTGCGATAGCCCAGTTTAACATGCAACTCGCCAAGAAAGTCTTGCTACCTTTCAGATAAAGCGTAAATCTTTCTAAAGGACTGTGTCCTGAGACACAAAAAGAGAAAGATGAGATGAGCCTGCAGGAACTGAGTCTACACTAGGCGATGTGAATCGCCATTTATTTCTTAACCCCAAATTCGTTTTATGGATATCAAAATAAATGCTATGACAAACATTAAATGCCCTATGCATGCTCCTATTTAATTTAATGTGTATATTCAAAGGAATACCTCAACTCCTGCGGATTGAATAATGGCGGTAGATCGTTGATGGTGTTTCTATAGATCTGATCTTCTGATATGTTCCCCTGCTCGATCCAAAAATCTGGTGAGGATACGCTACCGTATTGAAATAGCCGCCCACTCTCACTCTATCTAAGGTTTTTTATTTGAGACTTCTAACTTTTGTGAGAAGTGAGAGAATTGATCTATTTATATAAATCTGTAGAATGGGCTATTAGGGTTTAATAAACCCTAATGGGCTCTGAGCAATGTTGGGCCAGACCAGGGATTAAATACAAATAATAAAGTGGGTCTCCTATTAATTAATTCCATGTTCAATCCATAACATAATTAATTAATAAACATTAATTCATGCCACCAGAGAATTAATGCTGACCTACCCCTTTATTACCACGTTATTTGGAACGGGTTGCATTGACTTGGTAAATCCCCATATTTACGGTTTCAGACATTCATTAATTAATTCAGCATATGACAATTAGTTGCAATTAATTAATCTCTTATTATTCCAGAGTAGTACCACTCAACCCTTATCACTTATGCTTGAATCACTGATTCAGCCTGCAGGACTTAGCATAACGAACCTTGTGAGCTTCCCAGTGAATATCACCATCCTAAAACGGATATGGTTATCTAAATCCAGCCTGAGGGAGCCCCACACAAACTGCTATCATCCAAGATGCAGATATATGAGTACATGTAAGACTTTCCACCATAGCAAGTCAAAGTGACAGTCAACCCATGTGTGCCCCTCAGCTTTCAATAGACTTTAGATCCGACCAAGTTACAGAGATTTTTAATCATTCATATGTCAAGTAGAATGGTTCATCTTACTGTTGATCTTATCAATACGTTGTGATGTACCGGTCACCCAAAACAGTCAAGATAAACCACCTATGGACTTGTGTGTTGTAGCCTAAACCGACAGCCAAACCAGAAATTGTCTCAGCTGTGATAACTATTTATATCTCGCTAGGTTGAACGATCTATACGATCTTCTGTGATCTCTTACACACCGTATGATCTCCCTATCGACGAGATAATTTGATGTGTTTGTTCGCATCATATGATTGTTAATTCAGACATGGGTTGTTTATTGCAAGTCATTAATGATTACCAGTATATCAAACATAATGTTTCCAAATATACCAATCATAATGCTTTTATGTATACAATTACAACAATCTCTCACTTATACTCAAAGCATTATACCATTACTTTCCAGAGTATAACATGTGTCTATTCTAATCTAGCTATTACATTTGGTCACCAGGTGGCCGGCATCTACCTCAATCCTAAGCTACGAACATGACCTTCGTATGCCTTCTGTGGTAAGCCCTTTGCAAATGGATCCGCTAGATTATCTTTCGTGTCAATCTTCTCTATTCGCACATCGCCCCTCGCTACGATTTCTCATATGATGTGGTACTTTCTCTCTATGTGCTTTGACGCCTTGTGAGTTCTTGGTTCCTTAGAGTTTGCTACAGCACCAGCATTATCACAATATACCATGATAGTCTTGGTCAAACTCATAACAATATCTAACTCTTAGAGGTAGTTCCGGAGACATACTGCTTCTTTAGAAGCCTCTGAAGCTGCCACATACTCAGCTTCCATGGTGGAGTCCGTGATACATTTCAGTTTTGCACTCCTCCATGATACAGCTCCACCTCCCAAGGTGAACACATAGCCCGATGTCGATCTCTTCTCATCCTGATCCACCTAGAAATCCAAATCTGTATAACCCACAGGGCACAAATTCTCACACTGATAAACAAGACAATAGTCTCGAGTGCTTTTCAGATACTTGAGAATATGATTAATAGTAGTCCAGTGTGCCTGTCCAGGGTTAGACTGATATCTGGCCACCATGCCCACGGCATAACAGATATCTGACCTCGTACATAGCATCGCATACATGAGACTTTCCACTGCCGAAGCATATGGTACTTTAGCCATCTCATCCTTCTCCTCTCCTGTTGCAGGGCATTGTGTCTTAGACAGAGGAACACCATGTCTGAAAGGTAGCAATCCTTTCTTGGAATTTTGCATGCGAAAACGGGCAATCACAGTATCATTATAAGCGGCCTGAGACAAGCTTAACATCCTCTTCTTGCGATCACGCAAGACTTTAATCTCAAGGATGTATCCAGCGTCTCCTAGGTCCTTCATTTAAAAATGTTCGGATAACCATCTCTTTTGTCTGACAACACCTTCACATCGTTGCCGAATAGAAGAATGTCATCTACGTAAAATGCAAGAAATACCATGCTTACACTGACGCATAATCGGTACACACAACTTTTAGTTTTGACCTGTGAAAATCCATAGGATTTAATCACATCATCGAAACATTTGTTCCATGACCGTGAAGCTTGTTTAAGTCCATACAAGGACTTCTTTAGCTTCCAGACAAGATGTTCTTCACCATCCTTCACATAACCCTCTGGCTGCTGCATATAGATGTCACGGCCTTCCTCAAGGTACCCATTCAAAAATGTGATTTTGACATCCATCTGCTAGATCTAGAGGTCCATATGTGCTGCTATGGATAGAAGAATTCGAATGGATTTAAGCATGACTACCGGTGAGAAGGTCTCGTCATAGTCAATGCCCTCCTTTTGACTATAACCCTTCACCACCAACCTGACTTTAAAAGCCATTATTTCTCCTTTTGATCCTTTCTTCCATTTGTATACCCATTTGCAACCTATGGCCCGAAAGTCATCTGGTAGCGCAGACTTATGGTATACATCCATAGCGGTAATTGATTCAATTTATGAATCCATGGCTTTATGCCATTTTTCTGCATCTTTGTCATTTACTGCTTCGTCGTATGTTCATGGGTCGGTATCATCCAGTCCGTCTTTCAGGATCAAGTCCGAAGACTCTCCCATGAGCATATACCGCTCGAGTTGGTGAGGTACTCTCCCTCTACGACGGAGCACTGGTACTGCATTAGCAGTTGGTGCAGTTACTTGTGGCTCAAAGCCTTGTACTGGCGGTCGTGCAGTTGGTCCCATACCTTCGAGAAGTACACTCAATCTGCCACGGGGTTTTCCCAATGGAAACGCATCATCTTATCCAATTTCTTGGAGAATGATATCCCTTTTGGATTTTTGGTTTTTCATAAACTCATCCTCCAAGAATCTCGCGTTGGTTCTAACAACGATCTTCTGATCCTCGGGACAGTAGAAATAACCACCTTTATTTATCAGGGGTATCCCATGAACAACATTAGCTTGGACCTACCATCTAACTTATCAGGTTCCTTTGACAAAACATATGCCAGACAACCCCACACTCTTATCTTTGACACACTGGGTTCTCGCCCATGCCAGATTTCTGAGGGTGTCTTAGGAACTGACTTAGAAGGTACCAGGTTCAGCAGGTACGCCGATGTATGTAATGCGTGGCCCCAAAACGAAACAAGCAAGTTCACATAACTCATCATGGATCTAACCATTTCAAGAAGAGTCCTATTTCTTCTTTCCGCCACACCATTCTGTTGAGGAGTGCCCGGTGCGGTCCATTGGGATTTAATCTCATGCTCTGACAAAAATTGCAAGAACTTGTCACTGAGATACTCACCACCACGATCAGATCGTAATGACTTAATGGTCTTGTTTAACTTCTTCTCTACTTCCGCCTTGAATTCCTTGAATTTCTCAAATCATTCAAACTTATAGTGAAGTAAGTAAACATACATGTATCTCGAGTAATCATCAATAAAAGTGACGAAATACTTAAATCCTCCACGAGCTTGCGTAGACATTGGTCCACATAAGTCTGAGTGGATCAATTCCAACACATCACTTGCTTGAGACTGACTTGCCTTGAAAGGTCTGGTTGTCATATTTCCCTCTATACAGGATTCACAAACTCGATGTGGAATTACATAGATTGAATTTAATGTTCCATCATCCACGAGTCTCTTGATCCTCTTTAAATTGATGTGACCTAGTCTCAGATGCCATAGATATGTAAGATCCTCATCAAAAGATGAAAACTTTCTCTTCTTATGATTAAATGAGTTATATAAAACATTCACGGAAGATTCATGCAAACAAGTAATGATATAAAGAGAGTCTTTCTGTATCCCACGACAGATAACACCGTTATTATCATTGATAGTAACATGACTATCAAAAATAACCGAAAATCCATTTTTATTAAACGGGAAACAGAAATAAGGTTCCGCCAAAAATCCGGCACATACAAAACATCTCTTAAAATCAAAACATTGTCTTGAAAGCATAATGTAGCATCTCCAACTGTTACTGCAGACACATGAGCAGCATTACCTATGGAGATCGTCACCTCGTCATCATTCAGCTGTCTTGTCGGCCTTAATCCCTGCAAAGTGTAACAAACATGATCAGTAGCTCCAGTATCCACTACCCACGAATGGGTCCTAATAGATGCTAAACATGTTTCTGTTACAAATGCTAATGACGTACCTTGTCCAACCCGCTTGGTCAGACAATCCTTCTTCCAGTGACCAGTTTTGCTACAACGGAAACACTTGCCCTTCTTCCCCGGAGTCATGATCTTCTTTTTCCCAGAACTTTTGCTTCCAGAGGTTGTCTTCTTGAATTTCTTTCCAATCACCCCTTTAGCACCTTTCGATGAAGAAGGGCGACTACCAGAAGAAACCAAGACTGCCTTTTCAGGTTGCATGATTGATTCAGCTGCCATGAGGTCACTAAGTAATTTATTAAGAGTGTACTCCTTTTTACTCATGACAACATTCAGTCTGAAGTTCTCAAAAGATTTCGGAAGTGAGTTGAGTATGATATCGACCTGGGCTTCCCCATCAATACCTACTCCATGCAACGTTAGTTCATCCATGAGGTGAGTTGTGGAAACAATGTGCTCCCTCACTGAGCTACCATCAGTCATTTTACAACTCACGATTTCTCTCATGAGCTTAAATCTGACAGCTCTATCCTATTCCCCATAAGTAACTGTGAGACTATCCTTAATCTCAGCTGCTTTGTCATAGTCATGATGTTGTTGCTGGAGCACCTTAGACATAGTGGTCATCGTGTAGCACTTGACTACATTATTAGACTTGACCCACTTGTCATAGAGGTTCCGCTCCACATCAGTTGACTCAACAGTGGGGACAGTTGGACACAGAGTGTTAAGAACAAATTGATGTTCCTCTGCAACTAGGATATAATCCAAGTTGCGCTTCCATTCTAGGAAATTCGGACCAGTTAATTGATTTTGTGTCAAGATATTGATGACATTATTCATAGACATATCTGAAAACAATAATTGATTAAAATAAGAACATACATGCAGAACATTGAAACAAATATGCATTGTAACCTGTTAATAAACTAATACAATTGTTTCCCCCAATTGTTTCAATCCATGCCAGGCATTCGCCAGCAAATGAAATTAATAATCGGAGATAGAACTAAGACCATGTTCAACCTATCTAAGCAGGGACATCATTCATGAGTTAGTACTCAAGCAACATCTAAGTATTTGACCACAATTCTAACTCCGGAAGTTAAAAGGACAATTTGTCATACGTACTAGACCCATGACGCATGCCTCTTACAACCTTTGTTATCTTATTCAAAACAATCGTAGAGAACTTATGAAGAAATAAAGTAAGCAGGCTACGGTCGTGTAGACGTCTACTCACTTCACTGTCCGCTTCTCACATGTTTAAATGCTTTACTTAGAAATCTCATCTATTAGAACTTGTGAACAAATAAAGTAAGTAGGTTACGGTCGTGTAGACGTCTACTCACTTCACTGCCCACTTCTAATAAGAGACTGCATTGTGGAGGTCTTGTTGATATTTTTTTTTAAAAAAAATCTTGCTTAGTCTTTTCTTTCAACAGGTTCTTATGCGCACAGATTATTTTATGATCCATAAATTATGTCACATCTAAAATTCCATCATTTTTCCCAACATGATTCCGGAATTTATAGACATAATTTAATACATAAAATAAATCACATAAATCATGCTTTGAACAGTAAATAATAAAGCAGTAACATGCTTCCCTATTATCTACAACTTGCTTTAAAAATAAATAATAAAAGCAGTAGCATGCTTTCCTATTATTTACTAGTGCGCACATAATAAATCACATCATACGAGGATATAATAAATATAATAAAAATTCTCGTGGACCCCTGATCACTGCAAAATTCGCAGATTCATTGCAAATACAGTGGCAAATAAATTTATAAAGATACCCAAAGGTAGTCGAACCCAGAGGAATTGTGTAACGAAACCATCTCATGTACTAACTATAGTTTTAAGACTTATTGATTGAGTAAACAGAAATTGGGTTTTGGTTTTGGAAAATAAAGATAACAATGCAGAAATTTAAAGGGTTTTGAAAAGCAAATATAAAGAGACACAGATTCTAGGGCAAATAATCAATCAGAATACATGCAAGATAATCAACTCTACAATGGTGGGAAATCAAATAAAGTATTAAAATTCCTTGGTTAGGCAATTTTAACCTAGGTTACTATCATGTGATTGTATATGTTTTGTTGGCCTCAAGAACACAATAATAATCAACCTCAATAAAAATAGATTTAATTCCCTACAATTGATTAATCTTCCTTTTGAGACAGAAAACCAATTATATTCAATTCCTCTTCCTGTTATTAATTTTCTCCTCTCGGTCTTTCAATTAACAACTATGAATAAAGAATCAATTTCACCTCTCGATCCATCATCAATCCTGAATTCTATCAATTAAATCAGGAACTGAAACCATGCAATTTTGAGTTGATTAATCTAACATGCAAACATTATTAATTACACATAAACCTAGAACCCGCTAAGGTTTCTAGCCACTCATGATGGAAAGAAACACAAGAAACATAGTATTAAATTGCATAATAAAAACTTACAATAAAATAAAGGTTGAATCCTCTCCAAAGTAATTAAATCTCCAAGTACTTCAACAATCTAAGAGAAGAAATAAATTAAAACTAGGGAAAGAACTGGTAAGTAACCCTAAAAACTCGAGCAAAATAAATATTTATAGAGGTAGAGGTGTATATATTGGGATCTAGGGCCAAAAATATGATTTAACCATAAAAAACTCGATTTTTCCTTTTTCTGGGCCTGTCTCGGTCGACACGGAGCTTGTGTCGGTCGACGCGGATCCCCTTGCGTCGGTCAACGTGGACTTCATATCGGTCGAGACAGAGACGTTCGATCCTTCTGTGCAATCTCACGGTTTTGGCCATAACTTTCACTCCCGAACTCCGATTGACCCGATTCCAGTTGCATTGGAAAGCTAACTCAAAGATCTTTCAAATGACATGCTCCATTAGCTGAGATTACATCTGTGGAAGAAGCGGTGACTGTTTCTTTGAACATCTGCTGCTTTCGGTACGGGTTTCCATTGAATTCGGCCTAAAACCTGTAAAAATACACCATGGCAAGCATAATACCCCATAAACTTGACTCATGCTCAAAATATATAAATAAACTCAATGAAACTAAATAAAATACTCGAAAACAATAAGATAAGTGAGTCGAAATCTGAGCTTATCAACCCCGGATGCAATTACATGAGAAATAAAAATTAAACCTATCTATTACAAGGTTTTAATTTAATACAGATCTTCAAACTGGGCTCCCACTCTTTAATTTGAAATCTGCAACTTTGGGTTAATAATTTGTAAACCAGGGTTATCTGGCCCATCCAAAATAATTAAAATTGGATCTTAGGCTAACCTATATCACATTAGGGTTAAGACACAACATATTAGGGTTTCAAAACTCAAAACCCTAAATCCAGCCCCCTGGGCCGCCGCTGACCCACGACCCGGCCCACGTCTGAACCCTAGTTGCAGCAGCATCTCCTTCCTCACCAAAAAACCTTAGCCGCTGCCATGTTTCAGACTCGCCTCCTTGACACCCGCACACACCGCCAGCCGCCGCGCCATCTGCACCCCGACGTGCGCCGCCCACAGGCAGTCACCGTCCGCCGCTGCAGCGCCTGAAAATGCAGTCTGCAACTGCTGCAACCACAATCGCAAGTCGCGACTTGTTTGCTGCTGCGCAGATCTGTCCACCGCCCTACGCGACTTTTCTTCCTCCACGACACCCCGCAGCTGGACCACCGTCGCACGCAACCTGCGCGTGGCTGCTGCGCGACCTTGCTGGAGTTTGCAGCTATTGTGCACGATGAAGAAAAAGGGAACTGCAGCTGCTGCCTTGCGAAGATGTCGGAAACGACTGCTGCTCCACACAGATATCCGCCGCATGCCACCTGCGCACGGTGGCTGTCGGCCAATGCGCACAGCTGTGCCTGATTCCAGCCCATCGGAAAACCACCATCTCTGTCGCTGTTCTTGTTCTTTGCTCTCATTCGGTTATAGATTGAATAAAAAATACAACATATCTAGATCTATTACATATTTTCCTATCAATCTAATCGCGGATTTTCTCGTGATTTAAAACAAAACCAAAACTAGAGAGGGGCCACGAGAACAAAAACATCCACGACAAAGATAAATCCATCCACGATAAATCAAATAACATGCATAAATTGAATGTCAAAATTTATTTTCCGACAGAGACATAAAATAAGAACCTGGCTCTGATACCAATTGTAGGAACTGAGTCTACAATAGGCGATGAGAATCGCCATTTATTTCTTAACCCCGGATTCGTTTTATGGATAAATAAATGCTATGACAAATAGTAAATGCCCTATGCATGCTCCTATTTAATTTAATGCGTAGATTCAAAGGAATACATCAACTCCTACGGATTGAATAACAGTGGTAGATCGTTGATGGTGTTCCTACAAATCTGATCTTCTGATTTGTTCCCTTGCTCGATCCGGAAATCTGGTGAGGATACGCTACCGGATTGAAACAGCCGCCCACTCTCACTCTCTCTAGGATTTCTGATTTGAAACTTCTAACTTTTGTGCAAAGTGAGAGAAGATCTGGAGAATAGGCTATTAGGGTTTAATAAACCCTAATGGGCTCTGAGCAATGTTGGGCCAGACCAGGGATCAAATGCAAATAATAAAGTGGGCCTCCTATTAATTAATTACATGTTCAACCCAGAACATAATTAATTAATAAATATTAATTCATGCCACCAAAGAATTAATGCTGACCTATCCCTTTATTGCCACGTTATTAGGAACGGGTTGCATTGAATTGGTTAATCCTCATATTTAAGGTTTCAGACATTCATTAATTTAATTTAGCATTTGACAATTAGCTACAATTAAGTAATCTCTTATTATTCCTGAGTAGTACCACTCAACCCTTATCACTTATACTTGAATCAAAGATTCAGCCTGCAGGACTTAGCATAACGAACCTTGTGAGCTTCCCAGGGAATGTCACCATCCTAAAACGGATATGGTTATCTAAATCCAGCCTGAGGGAACCCCACACAAACTGCCATCACCCAAGATGCAAATATATGAGTATATGTAAGACTCTCCACCATAGCAAGTCAAAGTGACAGTCAACCCATGTGTGCCCCTCAACTTTCAATAGACTTTAGATCCGACCAAGTTACCGAGATCTTTACTCATTCATATGTCAAGTAGAATGGTTCATCTCACTGTTGATCCTATCAATACATTGAGATGTACCGGTCACACAAAGCAGTCAAGATAAACCACTTATGGACTTGTGTGCCACAGCCTAAACCGATAGAATGATCTATATGATCTTCTGTGATTTCTTACACACCGTATGATCTCCCTATCGACGAGATAACTAGATGTGTTTGTTCGCATCATATGATTGTTAATTCAGACATGAATTGTTTATTGCAAGTCATTAATGATTACTAGTATATCAAACATAACGTTTCCAAATATACCAATCATAATGCTTTTGTGTATACAATTCCAACAGAGCCTTGTACCATAAACATCTGCGGTGGGTAGCCTCATATATTATGTTGTGTACGAGGCCAGATATCTATTATGCCATTGGCATGTTAGCTAGATATCAGTCTAACCCTGGACAGGCGCATTGGACTGCGGTAAAGCACATCCTCAAGTATTTGAATAGAACTAGGAATTATTGTCTAGTTTATCAAAGTGAGGATTTATGCCCTGTGGATTACATAGATTCAGATTTCCAAGGGGACCAGGATGAGAAGATATCGACCTCGGGTTATGTGTTTACCTTGGGAGGTGGAGTTGTATCTTGGAGGAGCGCAAAGCAGAAATGTATTGTTGACTCCACCATGAAGGCGGGATATGTCGCTGCCTCCGAAGCTTTGAAAGAAGGGGTATGACTCCAAAATTACCTTTTAGAGTTGGATGTGATTCCAAGTTTGCCTAAGAGTATCACAATTTATTGTGATACTGATGGTGCAGTGCAAACTCGAAAGAACCACAGACTCACAAGGCGAGTAAACATATAGAGAGAAAGTACCACATCATATGAGAGGTCATATCGAGGGGTGATGTGCAGATCAAGAAGATTGACACTAGACAATCTAGTTGATCCATTTACAAAGTGCTTACCACAGAAGGCTTATGAAAAACATATTCAGGGGCTAGGTCTGACGTGGATGCCTACCACTAACAAAAGTTGATGTAATAGTTAGGCTAGATAGGCACACTGTATACTCTAGATGGCGGATGTAATACTTTGAGTATTAGTGGGAAATTGTTGGGACATGTATACAGAAAGAATTTATTACAATGAGTATACAATCAGCTGTATTTCCTATCTGTTAAACAAACTTACATGCGAGTAACAATAGTATCCTCTAATCTCACCGATAAGGACGATCATATGGTGTGTTGTAGATCGTAGAAGACAGTATGACACCTGAACTAGTGAGATATAAATATAATGATCACATCTGAGACAACTTTGAGGATAAGTTTGTCGGTATAGGCTGCAGCATAGTCGGAATAAAGTGATTTGTCTTGGTCACTTGATATGCTGGTACGTGCGGTTGCGTATTGATTGGACCACAGTGAGATGTATTCTTTTGTCTGACATCAGAGAATACAAGATCTCGTTCTTGATTGAGTCAAACCCTAATGAAGGTTCAGGGGTATGCACGGGTTGTCTGTTGCTTTGACTTGCCATGGTGGAGAGCGTTAGTAACGTGCTCGTATACCCGCAGCTTGGGTAACAGCAGTTCGTGTAGTACGTTATGAGACTGGAGTTAGGTTACCATATTCGAGTAATAGGATGGGGACATTCCCTGAGGAGCTCAATCATGTTCATTGTGCTAAAGTCCTGCAGGCTTATTAAGTTCAAACACGAGTGATAAGGTTTGAGAGGTACTGCTCGGGAAGATAAGAAATTAATTAATTGTGGGAAGCTTGTCAGAAGCTCCAATTAATTAATAAATGTCCAGTAACATTAAATATGGGAATTCTCAAGTATATGCAGTCTGTTCTCATAACGTGGTAATAAAGGGGTAGGTCAATATTAATTCTTTGGTGCAAAAGAATTAATATTAATTAATTAATTAATTATGTCATGGGTTGTGGACATGGGAATAAATTAATTCATAGGCACACTTTATTATTTGCATAGGTCCCAGGTATGGCCCAAATTATATGTTGAAAGGAGCTCATTTGGGTTTTACCCTAGGCCTATAAATAGCCATTCTCTCCTCAAATTTCATAAGTCACAATAATTGAAACTCTAGAGAGGAGAGAGGGAGAGAGAGAGAGAGAGAGAGAGAGAGAGAGAGAGAGGGCGACGTCTACTACAGTGGGAGGAAGAGATTTGACTCCGTCTCTACAGCACAATCTTGTGGAATCCTCATCAGTAGCAAGATTGAACGCATTGTGATATAGATCTGAATTTCTAATCTGGAGAACAACCTTCTTCTTCTTTTCTATGTTGATTAAATCTTGAAATTAGGGTTTGTTCTAATTTCTTATTCCGCAGATTTAATCAAATCGGGTGGTGGAATCCCAAGTTATATTAATAGCAGAAAATATCCTACTCTGGGATATTGATTATCACGGGAATTTGCCAACCACACTGAGTTCTGGGAAGAACGAGGAAACATCCAACTTACCAGGAAGAAGGTTGCGGGGTGCATCCTCACTTTAACCTGAAGAAGGATTAGCCTACAAGGAGTTCCTAGGCGAGTGACGACAGCAGACCGAAGGACGAAGGTTTCCAATGGGCTGTCCATAGATCGTAAGGAGTCTTATAATCTAAAACTTAGTGGATTCTCGATTAAGTTCGGAAGAGTGGACGTCGGATTTTGAGTCCGAACCACTATAAATATCCTGAGTCATTTACTTGCTTTTTTTAAGTTTCTCAAATTTACTTTGAAACCTTCAATACTTAGTGTATACTCTGTGAAACTTACTTAATAATCTTTGTGCTTAAACTTACTTTTCGATAACCTGAAACTGAGTATCAGTCAGTTTCAGAGAACAAGTGCATATTAATCTTATTTCCACTGCACATTACATTACTCTGATTTCAAGACCAATTAGAAAGAATTCATATTCAATTATATCTATATAATAATTTGTTCACAATTTCATATTTTCAATTGTATATATTATACTTAAAATAAATTAGTTTTCTTTGTTTTAAATATTATACTTTTTTAATATTCAATATCTTTATCTTAAGAAGTACTGATTTTGATAATTTTTGAAAACCATCAATAAGCTAATTCATTTGTATTAAGGTGACTAAATTAAATGATCTTACTTAGATTGTAAATCTTGTATATGTTTGAGGTTGTAGTAGTTTAGGTTCACAAAGAGCCGAAGACTGAAGATTTGAAGAACTATTGACAAAAGATCAAGCCCAACCGATAACTATAACTGGTCACTTGTAAGAAGAAGAAAACCAAAGCTAATGGTTAGAAGAAAGAATTGACCAGATATGAGGAGTAGTTGTCAGTTCAGGAGGAACTAACAAGTTGTGAAAATTAAGTACCAGTTCAGCTGACACTCAAGATTGTCATATGATACTTCTAAAAGTTAGTTGACATAAGGACGAGTATTGCCGGTTATCAAAAGGATAGTTGATATTAGACAAGAGAGGAGAACTGACGAGCTCAAAGAATATTCAAAGTTACTCTTCCTTAGATGGAATATTAAATTCGGAAAGTAGATGAACGGGTATGTTAAAAAGAAGCTTATTTCTTGATCCGTTGGATAAAAGCCTAAAAAGGCGAATAAAGTTCGCAAATCGTACAACAATGAATATCTACAAAAGTATGGATCACATCATACATCTCTCAACGGCTAAAATTTAGAGTGAAGTCTATAAACACTCTTTCAAAGAGAGAAGCAAAAGTTACCTACTAATCCTTAAGCATTCAAATAAACAAACTTTCTGCTCTCTCAATCTCTCAAAAAACTTTCAAGCTTCCTTACCTTCTGATCTTCAACGGGTGAAATCCACTTCTTCAAGGCCAAATACATAACTTTCTTTGGTACATTTTCAACAATCATTATACTCTACTCTATCCCACACTCTGACATCTACCAACCATGAAGTTAATCTGACATTGTTGATGTTTGTACAAATGCTCCAAAACAGTTAACAGTTAGTTCCGCAAAATTAACAAATACTCTCTACCCATGTAGACACTAGATCAATCAAGTTTGAAGCGAGCTATCTAGTTAGTTCTTGAGTCTAAAATCTCACCTAGAGCAATAAGATCAGAAACTATATATCCACCCTTGTTTATGTAGTCAAAAGGGGGAAGGAGTTAGGAGTGTTGGTATCAAAAGCTATTCAGCCGAACAAAGCAAGGGCAAGAGTAGCTCAACTGAAGATGACAAAGAGAAGAAGAGGAAAAGTAGAGTTGAGAAGGAAGCAGCCAAAAAGAAGATAAAAGTCAAATAATTAATCTCTCAGCCAATCTTTAGTTCTTTAAAAATGTGTTGGGAATTATTGTTAGTAATTTATTCATTGTGTGTTGTTTTGATGAGTCAAACATTCCACTAGATTAGTGTGTCTAGCTAGATTAGCTCAAATTCGTAATGTTCTGTATAGGAATTATTGAGTTATAATAGAAGCTAATTTACAAGCCTTAGGGAATTTGCTAGCGCATTCTTCACCAGCAAATAGGCTTGTATGGGTTGTTGGCTAACACTCTGTTACCAGCAAAACGTCTTTGGAGGAGCTGGCTAACACGTCATCACCAGTTGGAGAATGATGCGGTAAAAGTTCAATCACAATTAACCCTCAACCACACTCAAGAATAAAATATCAATCCGAGTTCTTCTTGATTCGCCTCCTAGATTACCGAGCTACTCAAGTGAAGTCTTATAGCTAAGCATGATTCAATCGTTGAGTAATTCTAATCATCTAAACATGCAATTCAAATCTAAGCTATCAATATAGGAAATGCAAGAATTTAAACACAAAATTTAATCGAACAATCCTTCTCACTATGGTAAACCAAGACAATCACAATACTCAAGTTAGGAAGATCGGATGTTGAATTGAATAGAGATACAATCAAATTTGGCTAATCATTGTTGCAAACATTATTTAATCCCTAGGAGATTGAGCAATCGACCCTACACTCGATAACCCCTTGTCACGGTGAGCTACCGGTTGATGATCTAAAACTAGCAAACAGTCACGTTATTTAGCCCTAGACCACTCCAAATGGTTCGTCAATTATCGCCCTACGACCTAGCACCGCACATGGATTGGAACTAAAATCGTATGAATTAACACTATTCACGACGATTCCGCCCGCGTATTGGCTGCAGCGTTCACGTCAACTACCTCCTAAGTTGGCTATTACCTACACCTAAGAGGTAAGGAACAAGCTCTAGTGAAATCCAAACTCTCAAAGGAAAGTAAACATACAATTCTCATGCCAAATTCTCATGCATCCTTCCTCAAATCAACATCCAAAACAGTTTAGAACTTCATACCTTTCAATTGTACAATTACAATTTGGAATACAATGTACGTCATTACAATTTGAAGGTAGAAATAAGAAATCTTCCCCAATTTGGATTGGTTGACTTGATCCACCACTTTTGATCTTCAATCTCTTACAAGTGTTGATGAATTTAGCTCCTAGAAGCTCTAGGACTAGGATGAATTTGAAATGGAAAAATAGAATCTAGGGAGAAATCTACTAACGTATGTGAAAAGTGACAAAAAAGTTCTCAAATAACCGCTCTTTCCCCTTCTTATAATGAGTAAACAGGGCCTCGGATCGCCCGGTCGAAGTTTGGCTCGCCCGGGCTATCAAAAACTGCCAAAAACCACCAAAAAACGACTTGGCTCGGCCGAGCAAGAAATGGCTCGACCGAGCCAAGTCTCTGTTTGCTCGCTCGACCGATCCTGCACAGGCTCGATCGGTCCTGCGCGATCTCACGGTTTTGGCCATAACTTCCTCTCCCGAACTCTGATTGACCTGATTCCAGTTGCGTTGGAAAGCTAGCTCGAAGCTCTATCCATTGCCATGCTGAAAACAGCCAAGTGCTGAGAATTGCATTTTGGCTCGAGCTCTCCAAACTCCAAACACGTGCGATTTTCCTCCAAAACTCCACCAAAATTGCTCGTTTATGCCCAAAACACAACCTACACCATTCCAAACACGAAAACACAACCAAAGAACAACAAAAACATATAATACGGGAGTAAAATAGCCATAAACAAGCATGCACACACCTCAAAATATAGGTCATTTTACACACGTATCATA